>WAAB01003193.1:2521-14997 GCA_013389865.1 Piaya cayana | reverse complement strand
TTAGATGTCCCTTAATTCAGGTCTTGAATTACCCAGTCAATTTATTTTGAAAATTAGTGGTAAGAAATGTATCATCACCGGAACAAACCTACATGCACACAAGCAATGAACTCTAAGTCCCCCCTGAGCTTTCTACACCCCATGCCTGCACCTAGTCAGACATGGTATCCCCCATCCCAGCCCTGCTGATGCACATATAAGGAACCTAGACACAAATGTGGCTTCTGCTTCAGATGCAGCAGCACCTCTGGAGCCGATCGAGACACCTAAGGCACAGAAAGCACAGCTGTAACCCTTTTATACTAAATAATCCAACTGAAGGGTATCAACAGAGAAGGCACAGGCATGTTGTGACTGTGAGTGGCTACTGTTACCTGCAAAATCGAACACCATTCTTAGGAAAATTCCTGGAAATCGGTTTGAAACTAGCTTTTTCATGTTTTCTATGATTTTTGTCCACTGCTTCCCCTGTACAAACCATTTTTTTAGAATAAATGAGATGCACAGTGATTTGGGAAGATTGTAGAGTTTTGTCTTCTGTGGGCACTGCTTAACACTGAGCATCATTTTGTAAAGCCCAGAACTCTTTCTGCCTTTTGATCTTTAACCTTTTAATACTTGTCACACTCTTTCTGGAGAAGACTTCACATCTGTACCCTTCACGTGGACACGTGAGACTCAGCAGCCTTACACTCCAGATCCCTCTAACCTTCCTTCCCAGTGTTTTGCCTCCTTTCATCCACTCAGAGGTATGTCCCAGGAATGTTCTCCTTGGTCCCAGAACTTCTATTTACAATCACAGAGAATGTCTTTGGCAACACAGAGTCCAAAGTTGGGCCTGGGCAAACTCTTCACTAGTTCCCTGCTGAAAGAGCCTGTTTCGTTGAAGACTCCTGGGTCAAACAAGGATGAGTTTCTCAGTTGGAGCAAAACTCAAGGGTAAGAAAACTTCCAGTCTCCTTGAAACAGCTTTGAAATCTTCCTCATCAGGCCTGTCCTTTGCAGGGAATACTCCTGTTAGGAATCACACCATTGCCTGGCAGGATGGGTAAGAAAGGGTAGAGTGGAAAACCCATCAAAGCCTTCAGGACTGTTTCCATTTTCCTATTACCCTTATACAAGCTTGTGGATGAATTAGCAAATTTTCAGGGCTCAGGGATGCTCCAAGCAGTGGTAAAGGGTTAACATGAAGACTGTTTTCACAGTGCAAGAGAAGGCCTGGCTACAGCTTCCCATTGCTTCCCTCCTCCCTTCCCCACCTTCCCTCCTGCTGCTTCTTTTATGAACAGTTCTTTACTGTACCTCAAAAAACCAGATTGCCTCTCTGCTGGCCTCGCTCCCCTCTGACTGCTCAGGGCCAGCACAGAGCCAGGCGTAGGGTGGCTTTTGTAATAAGGAAAGCTTCTTCCAGGCAGAGGAAGACACTGCCTGGGGCTTCGATATTCACAGCCATTCTATTTCTGGCTCTCCCTTTTTGCAGGGCTTTGTTAACCAAACCCTGCTCTGCACTCATAGGATGTGAATGAGCATCCTTACCTCAGAGGCAGAATAGACTGGAAAAAAACCACAACCCTGACTGAGCCCACCCCGCAGATGAGGGGCTCTGCATCTCACCTTTCTGCTTCGTCTGCTTTGGGGAGTTTGCTGAAAAGGAAACTAATTAATAGGAATGCCTTAACAGCTTAAATCCAGCTCTGAGGACTCTGATTTCATAGAATCATAGAATCACCAGGTTGGAAAAGACCCACCGGATCATCGAGTCCAACCATTTGCCTCCAGTTTTTTTGGTGGGAAGGTGAAAGTAATCCTATTTTCAATGCAGACAGAGGTAGACTGCTGATATTGAGCCCAAAGCAGTCTGAGGAAGGCTATCATAACAGAGCAACGTGTAGGCTCAGGAAGCCCTGTGTAGCTCTGGAGAGCTGGCACGGGATGTCAAGGTGAGCAAAACAGCCCCTGGCCCTCTCCTGGTCCCCAACAGGAGGAATTTGGCATCAGCTTAAAGCAGCTCTTTCCACCGTAGCATCGGAGATGCCACTGTCGCTTTTACCCACACAACAGTTTGAGCTTCCCACCCTCTCCCTCCTGGCTTATGCTGTGCAGTGCAGTCAAGTACCAGCACCACCAGCAGCAAACACACACTGAAGCCAACAGGCAGCCATCTCCGTCCATCCTTCTGGGCATTTCCAGGCTCTTCAGCCTGGTCGCAGCTTTGCCCTGTGCCCTGCTCAGCAGCCATCAGCCCACTTTGGCCACAACTCTTATCTCTTAACCCATACATTCCTATGTCCATCACCACAGATGGTGCTGCAAATCCAGCCTGCAGCCATGTCTCACATGCAAGTACCTGTGGGCTTAGTGATTTGCCCTCTCTCATTATTCAATTTCAGAGAGATCTGAATGCCAGGTTTTCTCCATGCCTGTCTCACAGAAGTGCAAGGATCCTGAACCAGACACCACTGGAGCAACTTCACACCACACCACAATATGGAGACTGATTCTAAAAGGAGGTGAGTTTAGCTAGAGCAAGGTCACATGCCCAGCGTGACACCAGATTTTGAGGTGATGCATGTCACCACATTGCCAATGTACCTAAAATACATTGTAAAGTGCTGCACTGTGCACTCAAGATCTGCATAAGAATACATTTCCCAAGCTGGATTCCATCACTGCCTTTCCACATGAGCTCTCCAGATCTAATGTGTCTTCTTCCTGAACCTCCTTCCTAAAAACTTCCATCAGTCTTCCTGCAAAGATCTGTTTAGGCCAGTCTTATCAGCAAAGCACAGACTTAACTACTCTGCTGTCCTCCCAGGGCTACAAAGCACCCTCCTGGGGATTTTCCATCACAGGCTCTTCTGAATATTTCTTTCAGCTGCCTCTTAAAACAAGCTGGTGTTTGAACACAAGCCTGTCTGACACCTATCCTGAGACCAAGCCAATTATTTCCCTCCGTGCCCGCAGCTGCTGAGGCAGTCACACTCTGCACCAGCCTTTTAGTGTTTTCACCACCTCCAGCCGGCTGCAGCCTCACACCTTGTCAATGTTGACACCTGCAGAGTCACCAAAAGCATATGTCACCTTCCCAGCGCTCTCCATAGCAAGCGTCTATTATGCTGCTCCCTTCCTGAACTTCAAGCCAGCTGGTCCTTCAGCTGGGGAGTTCTCTATCTTGGGTGCAAATTTCCCCAGGATCTGGCACAGTGATGTTTTGATAAGGTGCTGGTAACCAGAGTTTGTAGCAGTTTCCATCAACACATGAAGTCATCCTTTTCCCAAGAAGAGACCTTCAGGGATTTAGTTGTAATCTTGGATGATTCTCCAGGCTCTCAGCTCCCAGTGTTAATCTGCCCACATGAATGCACTCCCACTCACTTCTTCTCTTGCTAACCCATCCAGTCACTGCTTTTTGATATCTAGCCCACCTCTTCCATTCTTTTGATTGGAGCATGCACATTTCCTCATTTAGCACCAAAGAGATGGGAAAACATTTGTGTGCCTCAGTCACAAGTGCACACCAGTATCAGCTGGTCTAATAGGAGCCATTTCTCCCAGCAATTTCCAATGGGAGCAACAACAGTCTTGCCAAAACTCCCTTTTGGTTCCCTAAGTGCTGACTAGGAGCTGCAGCAGGAATGATGCTTGTCAGAGCCACAGAAAGTCCTTTTATTTCACAGAAACCACTGCACAGCTCTGCCAGGACACCAGTATTGCCTCCCTGCTGGCCAGTGCCCGGACAAACGCTGCGAACCCAGAGGTGAAGGACTTTCACAGCCCATTACCCAGCCTCCTGAGCCATGCAGTTCACAGCTGCCACTGCTCTTGACAGATCACTGTGCTCACACAGAAGCTTGGTCTCTGCTCTTTTTATCCAGCTCTCAGCTTGGAAGCAGAGTATGAAAACACATCTCCCTGTCTTCAAGTGCTTTTTCTTTCCTTCTCAGCAGATCTGCTCTTAGCCTGTCACCTCAGAGGTGCAGGGAAGACAACACTCAGCACTTCAGGACATGTCACATTTAACCTTGTGCGTGAAGAAAGCTGGAAACATGCATTATCAGCAGCAATGTGGGCAAGAAGCTGAGAATAAGCTGTATATATAGAATCATGGAATCTCCAGGTTGGAAAAGACCCATTGGATCATTGAGTCCAACCATTCTTATCAATCACTAACCCATGTCCCTCAGCACCTCATCCACCTGTCCCTTAAACACCTCCAGGGAAGGTGACTCAACCACCTCCCTGAGCAGCCTGTTCCAGTGCCCAATAACCCTTTCTGTGAAAAATTTTTTCCTAATGTTCAGCCTAAACCTCTATGTTTTCCATATTGTAATTTGGAAACTTCAGGTGCAGCCACAGGAGGATGCGGTGATGTGTTCTTTTATCGCAGCTTAACTCCCAGAGGGCCACTCCCCTACAAACTGCTTGTTGAAAACTAGATACACCTTCAGTCTCACACAAGTATCAAGCTCAATCATTCTTTTACATAGGAAAGAAGGGGTTAAAGATGGTTATTGAAATATCAGGAAGCCTTGCTCCCACCTTGAAACTCCTCAAGCCAGGTGACCCGTAAGGACTATGAACACATGCAAGGGATCCTGGCTCCTTCAAATGCTGCATGCCCGCTTGCAGGAGCTGCCAGTACATCAAATATGAAGGACAAACAAAGAGGAGCAAGGGGATCACTCTGAATGCTCAAGGCAGCTTAAAGGAAGCAGGCGCGAAAGTTTTTCTTTAGCAGAGGTCCTGTAGTAATCCAGCTGACACATCCAAACCCTCCACCCAAGGTGTGTCCTCACTTGGATCAACACCTCGCTCCTTAGGTACTTCCTAATGGTCTATTGATTTCAACAGATGTCCCAGTAAACCTGTTAGAGAGGGGACAGCAGCCCAGCAGCAATTGCAAGTTCATGTGCTGATGCCCCACTATTGAGTGCAAAAGGAAAAACAAGTTTTGAGAAGGTCGGTTCTTGGCAGGTCAATGAGATGCTTGTAATTCTGGCAATAAGCAGCCCACTCCAGAACACGGCTAATGTCAGCAGACGTAGCTCCTTGATTTGATCTCAAAACCAGCGTCACCTCCTGGATCAGCTTCCCAGGGCTCCTGCCACCCTCCTAACGTGGTTCCACACTCCCATGAAACATCAATAGCCAGCCCCACCTAAGGCATGGCAGGGCACATCCCAAAAAACACCTGCCTTCCAGTCCCAGGTAGGAGATGACCTCCTCATCAGCACGGTCCAACAAAGCAACAAGCATGGGAAACACAACAAGACATGGAGTGGCTTGACTGGGGTTGTTTATCCTGGAGAAGAGGAGGCTGAGAAGAGACCTCATTGCTCTCTACAACTACCTGAAAGGAGGTTGTGGAGAGGAGGGAGCTGGCCTCTTCTCCCAAGTGACAGGGGACAGGACAAGAGGGAATGGCCTCAAGCTCCACCAGGGGAGGTTTAGGCTGGACATTCAGAAAAAAAAAATCCCAGAAAGGGTCATTGGGCACCGGCAGAGGCTGCCCAGGGAGGTGGTTGAGTCACCTCCTCTGGAGGTGTTTAAGGGAGGGGTAGAAAAGGTGCTGAGGGACATGGTTTAGTGTTTGATAGGAAAGGTTGGACTCAATGATCCGGTGGGTCTTTTCCAACCTGGTGATTCTATGATTCTCTGACTAAGTGAGGATGGGTCTGTCAGGCTTATTTGGGAGCAGCCTCTTCTTAGGAGTGAGGAAGAGGACTGAATCCTTTTTCTGAGGCTGTTTTTGCTTTCTGCTTGGTGCGACAGCCTCAAAGAGGAATTAATATTGTCAGGGCTCTGGTCACATAATCCCATTGTTCTCATGCAGTCAGGAGGCTTCCAGGAGAGGAAAAGAGCAAAGCATCCCAGCAGGCTGCCTCAGCCACAGCTCCCTGCCGGTAGTGGCACTTTGCAGAGGGGCAAAGCAAAAGGCACATAGAGTCGATTCTCTCACACATCCTACTACAGGAATAGCTCAGACAGGGCAGTCAGATGGTTGCATGCAGTTTCTTCCTCCTCAGGCATCTCTGACAGCAAAAAAGGCAAGAAGGACAGGGGAAAGTCTTTTTTCCTCTGGCAATCTAGAGGATGCAAATTCACTCCAAAGTCCTTGTAGATCCAATGACAGGAGTTCTAAAGGCTTTCGAAGGATGTCAGCTTCTCTGCTGGTCCAAAGCAATTTGTTCTCCAGAGCCACTGTTTCTTGATGCACAGAGATGGATGTCACACCAAAAAGATGATTGGTGCCTCCTGCAAAGGGGGGACATGCCAGCAGCCCCGCTCCAGCCACCCTACCAGGGCCACGCACAGCAAAGCAGAGGTCAGCAGAGAGAAGAAAACGGGAGTCTCTCAGAGTGGAATGCAAGGCTGGAGGGTAAAGCAGACAAAGGGAAGCTGAGAGCAACTCCTGTGCACGCAGGAGCCCACAGCGAGAAGCAGCACAGCACAAATAAATGCCCTGTTGAGGGTTACCTCAGTATGTTTGTCCTCAGTGTTGCACAGCATCTCTGTTAAATACAGAAGATGTTTTGCTCTTGACAAGAAGAAAGGGACAGAGACGGAAAGGAGGTGCACAAGGAAAAAGTCTTGCACCAGCGGTGAGACACAGCTGAAGATGAAGGCTATTCATAGGCAGGACATCCAGTCTAAGGGATGTCAGTAACTCTCTGAATATAATCACCTGTGCTAGGAGACACCTGCCTCTCCTAGGGCTGCACACACATGAAGGCGCTAGAGATGATGAAGCATCAGGATGATAAAGTATATTGGGCTATGCACCTTCCCACATCAGTAGAACACTCTGTTTCAACTCAATCTGTGTCAGAAACAGTCTTGCTGACCACTTTATCCCAGATTTTGAAGTCTCTCTGATTTTGTGCTTGTGGGATCACCTTGACTTAGTGCTGCTTGCATCTCACGCACTTTTTTCCATGGTTTGAACTCAGTCTCTCCCACGAAGACCGTGAAAGCTGATTAAGCATTTCAGCCAAAATGAGGATGCACATGAACAGCTTGGTCTGTGAGAAAGACCCAGCCTTCAAATTCTGACAATTAACCCCAGACAGCTCAGAATTTCACCTGCAGTTTTTGCTGACCTGTTGAGCAATCACGTAACGCTTCATAGAATGAGAATTTCTGCTTCTCTACACCTTTTGGCATGGCTTTATACATGATGTTTTAACATTGTTTTGTTTCCTTCCCCATTTCATTTCCTCTTTAAATTCCAAGATAGCTGCCTGTGTGCAAGGATAGCAGCTGTTTTATTCCTGGAATTAGCACTTGGTTACTGGACAGACAAACACTGGGCTTGCTGCAGGAAACTCAGCTTTCCTTCTTTCCTAATTTGTTGCTGTTTTCCTTAGGCTGAGGCGAATATCAGCTTAGAGCCAGAGCAGGAGTGTGGGGGTTTGTCCATGGAAAAAAAAGAGTCCACTCCTTGTCAGCAGCAATGGGGATCCTTTGAGAGACAGAAAAAAATTCATTCTTCAGTTTCAGCAAGACATTCTGGCAGATTTATGAATCCAAACCTTTGGCAGAAAGGTGCAGGCAGTATGACAGAGGGAGGCTTCACTGAAATAGAGAAGAGCAGAGGGGATCACACTCAGTGCTGCAGAATTGGTGTAGAAGTCCTTCCTGCACAGCACATGGCATCTGCAGAGCTGCTTGCACAAAGGGAATGCAGAAAAGATCAGATCCTCACACCATAACAACTGCTCCCTATGTGGCCTGGAGAACTGCAACACTTGATACTTCCACACACAAAAAGAGAAATCCATTCTGAAAGTCTGGAATTTGTATTTTGGACCAACAGCAAAGCCACGGAGAGAGCACAGCACACATACCTCGTCTGTGACAACTGACAGCTCACCAGGGAAAGATTAAAGCCGTAAGATTCCACACACAGGGAGGCTTCTTGGTTATCCAAAGGACCATTTCCAAGGGCTGGAGGAGAGCAGCATTGTGCTGCATTGCCACAAGCCTGTTGGAAGCAGAACAAATGCAGTGGCAAAGCTTTTTTTTTGCCTCCAAGAGACTCAGTTAAGCCCAAACACGCTCAAAATAAGTACTGAAAGCTCTAGGTGCTGACCCAGTACTGAGAGAAACTTCTAAAACCATGAAATATTCCTGTTCTTGGCTATATTTATCTTCAGCCTTGCTCCAGTGACCACGCTGAGGAATGAGGGGGCAGACTCATGCTGCTTCTGAAAGTTGCCGCAGAGACTCAGAGTCTCCGTACAAAAAAGCCCAGTGCCATATTCTGGATGGAAAAGTGCATTGCTTATAAAACAGATCGTCTCCTCCCTGTCAGTGTGGGCTTCCCACCCCACCTCAGGTCTATATAAGGACCCTCTAGGAAAGGCAGGCAACGTTCTTTGGTCGAGCCACTTTCCTCTCCTCCCCTTGCCCTGCTGCTTGTCTGCATCTCTGCTCCTTTGCCTCTCGTGGAGGCTTTGGCTGGCCTCAAGCCTGTTCTTCTCTTGTAAACGTGGCCCTGCAGCATTTACTCATCACTGGTACCTGTACCAACTCGCTCGGGAAGGTTACTCATACGATGAATGGTCCAGCTACACTGCAAGCACATATATCCCTTTGTACTATCCTTCACGGCTTCAAGCCTTGTGGTTTGTTTTTACTATGACCCAGACCCCCTTTTCCTTCTATTCCTGAACCTTCAGCATCCTTTCTCTATCTTTTCCCTGGAAAACAAGAAAAAAAAAAAAAAGAGCTGGAAACATTCCTTTTCATTTAAAAGGAAGCTGAGACTCCTTGGCAATGGGATGGCTCCAGCAGCTGGGCTTTTAAGGACACTCTGGAAATGATGAGACTCCTGATAAAATCACAACAGTTGGCAGGGCTGTATTTCCCCATCACAATTACAATTTCTTTGCCTGTGGGTATCTCTGTGTTGAAATGCCTCTGAAGTTCCTGCTATGTCACCGTATTTGCATGTATTTCTTCTCAGTTCCTTCCTTCTCCAGCCCCAGCCAGAGAGCAGACATTCCTGAAAATCAACTAACCACACTCCCATAAGTTTACAGCCTGAAGACCTTGAAGCAAATGAGCCTTGAAGACTAATTGTAGAATTATGGGCACCAAATGATGCTGAATTACGCAGTGCTTAACGGACATTGCTTAGTGAATTGGTTTGGGGAAAAAGCATTGGATAATATGAGAAAAAAAAATCACTTCTCCAAAGATACAGCAGTGGTGGCTAAAAGTGCTGCTGTTTTCAGCTCTACTAGCCAAAAAAAAATGGGACTTCTCCTTCAGCGGTGTGGTAGGGCTGGACTGGAGGAGTCTAATTTTAAAGTTCAACATACACTGAGAAAGGACCTCTCCTTTTAGAGAATATTTCAATGCATCAAATTTATACATCTCCCCCTGGAGCATCTGCACTGCTGTAAGAGGTGCTGAGAGTGACTAGACATCACACCCAAGCGCCTCAGGTAGGACGAACCAGATCTTGGAGGCAGGAATGAGCTCACATTTCCATTTTGGTGGCTCAGCTGCTGCGGGATGCATGAACCATAACTGAGATGCATCTTCTTAATGTGGTAATTTAACTCCTACTGACTGCAAGACAGACTTCTTTTTATTTAAAAGTTATGTAGAAAACATCCCTGTAGTTTTTATTAACGAAGCCAATAGAAAAGCAACAGCAACAGAAACGATGAAGTAAGCATGATGGAGCTGTGATCAGTGGTGTCCAGCAACGTGTGTTCATTGCAACAGGTGGGACTAGACAACCCTCAAATGCTCCTTCCAATCCAAACCATTCTACAGTCACTAATCATTGAACAACACTGTGTATTCACGTGCAGGGTGTTCCTTCACACTCTATGAATGGGCTGCAGTATTATTATTATTTCCATTCTTCACACACAGGAATCGAGCCAAAATTAATCGTTGATTAAGAGTTACTGTGGAGGATAAGCATATTGCTCAGGATCATGCAGGAACTGGGTGAGGACTGAGGGATGGTGAGTAGGTGTCCCCTGACCAGACTATCACTTGGCTTCGTACCAACACCTTAGCATTGCACAACACCTGGAAAACACAAGGCTGCTGTAATGTTTGGAGGTCCTTTTCCCTAAAACTTTGATATTGTTCATGGACAAGAACTTAGAGAGTGGAGGAAAGTCTATTTAGGCCGTCACCTTGGCTTCTCGGGTACTGGTTAGCAGTGGGAGTGATGGACAGGGCAGGTGGAAGAGCAGAAGCTTGGATAGGTTGACCAAGAAGCAAGTGCATCTCCAGACTGGGAGAAGCACATGCCAGAGTTCTCAGTCCTTACACACTGTGCTGTGTCCTTCATTCTTCTTCCTGAGCTTCCCACACAGGCTGGCTGACTGAAAAATAGTGAGTACAATGGCTTAGCATGCGATGAAGCAAGAGTCTGAGGGAGGATGGGAGGAGGAGGAAGGGATAAGTAGGTGACAGTCTAATTAAGGAACACATGATAACACTTCATGCCATAGCCAGGCAGCAGGCACTTCCTGACTGCAGGAAGCTGCCAGCTTTTCCACCTCTGCACTCGCCTCCATATGGTGTTTAGACGCTGGCCACAGCCCTGCTGGACTGATGGAGGGGAGTCAAAGTCCAGCGGCCCACTTGGATGCATGAGGGGAGGTGGAAGCAGAGGTTTTGGGTTACCTTTTGGCTTGCCACTGGTCGTTGGGTGCTCAAACACAGGTGTCTGCTGCTGTTGACACTGAGTGATAAGTGGAGACATTTTTTCCATCGGAAAGAATCTCAAGAATTTCCTCATTCTCTTTTTATTCTTTTTTTTCCTTTTTCCTTTGCAGTAAGAAGACTGTTACCACGGGTGCAGCACAAGGCAGATGGGGACAGTTCTTATTTAAAAATTAGATCCCCCCTCCATTCCCTTCTTATAAGCGCAGCCGCTCCAGCCCTAAGTTTCAAATGCTTGTTTAAATTGAAGTCTTCCTCCTTTTAAACATCCCAGCTGCCTATAATAGCTGGTTCTTAACCCTCTAGTCCCTGGCTTCCAAACTGGATCCCAAAAAAAAGCAGCCAACAGCCACGTCCAGGGATTAATTATCCCTCCAGAAGCAGGAGATGTGGCTCCCAAAGAAAAGCAGCCAACAGCCACGTCCAGGGATTAATTATCCCTCCAGAAGCGGGAGGAGATGTGGATCCCAAAAAAAAGCAGCCAACAGCCACGTCCAGGGATTAATTATCCCTCCAGAAGCAGGAGGAGATGTAGCTCCCTTGGTGTCACCTGGATAGCTGAGGCTGAATTTGCACTGTTCCATCCAGGTTCACAATTCTAGCTCCCCTAGGACTCCTCAAAGAGAAGAGCAAAAGTCCCAAAACTTGGGGTGATGGCTGGAAGAGAAGTGGTCAGATGTAAAATATAGAAGGAATGTCTTCCCAAGGGGAAAAGGTAGGCGCAAGCTGGGAAAGGGGCCCCCTTCCCTCCCTCCTTGCCCGTCTTGTGACACTGACCTGCCACCATAAAAAACCCCAAGCCCTCAGCTCCTTTTTTTTCACCAGAATGCTCCTAGTTTGGGTTTTTTTTTAAATAAAACCATGGCTCAGCTCTACGCTTGAGGTCATTCTTTTATGTCATTCAAGCTGCATAGACTTTTTCCCCCAAGAGCAACCTTGGGGAGCAGGAGGAGGACTCTGACCCCGCATGGGCTCCCAGCACCGTGCACCATGGGGCAAACCTTATCTCACAAGGAGCTGGCTGAGTGGCTGCACGTGCATGTGCGAAAACGCAAGAAGCTGAGATGCTCCTAGACACACGGATGTGTCCCTGCACGTGCCAATTGCCCCTTGATCTCCCAGGGCTTGGTTGGAAAGCAGGAGCACAGCTGAGGTGCCTCCAGCCCTGCTGCTGGTACCCGTGCCCGAGAGCATCTCATTCTCTTGGGGTGACAGTGACACCAATAAGCAGTCACCTTCCTCTCCATAGGCTGGAAAACATGAACGATCTAAAAAAAGCCCCATCATGGTGGAAACCTGGGCCCAGGGGACTAAACGAGGCATCCTGGGACACATTCAAAGGGCCTTGGCCAATGCACAAGTGACTAATTGCCTGTCTCTTCAGCTCCCCACAGCAATTAGCAGATCCCTTTGTCAGCTACCCTCTGCCCCAGGAACTAGGGAGGTCTGAGGTCCCCATTGCTGTGTTTGCTGTGAGCCTGGGCCAGCAGAAAGCCTGTCATAGAATCATAGAATCACCAGGTTGGAAAAGACCCATTGGATCATTGAGTCCAACCATTCCTATCAAACACCAAACCATGTCCCTCAGCACCTCATCCACACATCCCTAAAACACCTCCAGGGAAGACGAGTCAACCACCTCCCTGGGCAGCCTGATCCTGTGCCCAATGACCCTCTCCATGAAAAAAATTTTCCTAATGTCTAGCTTAAACCTCCCCTGGAGGAGCTTGAGGCCATTCCCTCTTGTCCTGTCCCCTGTCACTTGGGAGAAGAACTCA
>WAAB01003192.1:0-38176 GCA_013389865.1 Piaya cayana | reverse complement strand
AGTCATTATTACTGTCTTTTATTTTGGTTTCCCTGCTGCAAGCATCCTTCTTTCTTTTTCAAGCATTTCAATAGGACACCTATTCCTCCTGCCTTGCACACAGACTTTGCTGTTGTTCCCTTTTCCTCTGGAAAGCTTCTGGTGAGCTTTTCTCCCTCTGAGTTGAAAAGGCCAGGCCTTAAGCACTGTTTTATTAAGATGCGGTCAGAGCCTGACTAGGACTGAGAAGTTATTTTTGTACTGGGGAGCGGGCAGACCTTTGAAAGGTGGATGGATGCCCGAGTCCCTGATGATTTCAAGTCTGTTGGGTGAGTTCTTGAAACTCATGTCTTGACGTGCTCAGTTTTAATCCCTTATCTCTTTGCTTACCTTAGGGGACCTGCATGTGCTCCTGGAGTACCGTGCTGAGAAAAGGAGCGTTTGCTGAACCACACAGTCTGTCCTCCTGTTCAAGTCAGGTTTTTTCTGGTGTGATAGAGAGCAGGCCAAGCCTGTTAAACGTAATGATCTAGGGGCTCCTGCCTTTGTTTCCCTCCCTTATGTAGGAAAGAATAGTGAGGATATTTTGGAGATGAGTTTCTGCATAGTTCAGATTTTAGAATTGAGCATTCCAGAATTATTCAGCTTAAAAGATGAAGTTTCTGCAGAGAACAGTTTCAGATGCAGAGAAGCGGTGACTTGAGTTCAAGTCCTGTGTTCCACCATGTGGTGATTTAAGAAGTAAACTTAGGAGCCTGTGTATTTGCTTTCACGTACTAAGCCTAGACAAGAGATTCTTAAGAAGCATTTGAGCCAGTTGGCTATTAATTTAAGCACTTTTATAGTAAAATTGTAGTGTTATTTTGCAGTTGGAGGTACACAGGTGCACTTTGACTTGGTTAGGGGAAAAAGTACCTTCCTTCACTCAATGACTTTCCTAGTTATTTCTGTCTACAAGACAAAAATGACATTTCTATCTTATCTCAAACTTCACATCTATGAGAAATGTGGTGGTTATCCTGTTCTTGGGACATGATCTTCAGCTGTTTGGCTTTCAGGTGGTTGCAGATCACCTGGTAGTTCTGTTGGTGCTGTGAGGGTGGGGCCTCTAATGCAGATGAGAGTTTTAATAATGCATATTTATTGTATTCAGAACTGTAGCAGAAGGCTTGTTTTTAGGAGAATAATTCAGATTTAGGCAACTTGATGCAAAGCTGGAAAATATTTTTTTCTCTATATAAAGAGAAGTTAACATTTAAATTGTGAGAAATACTGAATTGCCAGCTTTTCTTCAGAAGATAACTTTTCTGGTTTATTTACATGGGTCATTTGTAGGCTAACTGATTTCTGAAGGAAACTGTCAACAGAGCATCTTGCTAAAATAATTTTCATTGTATAATGTTTTCATGAGCTGTGAGGCTAATGGATGAAAAATGTTTATTTGGGTTTAACTTTACACCATTTGTGGTTCTTTTTAATGAAAAGTTTGACTGAAGCATATGGAGGAACTGTAGATGATTGCCAAATGAGTTGTTACGCTTTGAAAGTTCCTTATCTTTTTGTTGTAGCTGTGTTGTAATTATGAAGGCACTTGTCTCAGCTTCATTAAAGGGTCCTCTGGTATGCAGTGCTTGATCTCAGATGTTAGCGTTTGAACTTGTGCATCTGAATTTGATTAAAAATGCTGTTCTCTGAGCGTGTCTAGTTCCGCTTAGAAGCATGGAGTCCGTGTAAGTCTCAATGCAGTAAAAACCCCTGTGAAAACTGATGATTGGATGAGAGCAGAACTTAGCTGCTGTTTAATTCAGAGCAGTACTTGACCTCTAAATTTGACAGATCTGAGGAGGCAAATTTTAATGATGTTTAAACCTGCTAGGAACACTTTGAATCCAAATTCTGTCTTTGTTCACGTAATTTTCACTAGATCTGGGCATATTCACCTGAGTGCTGAAGGAAGCCTTGGGTGTTTAAAATACTGTATCGTGCAGAACATGGGCAAAGGTGGGGAGAACAAATCTGTAGGTGGCTGGTTTAAGATCCTTGAAGTTAGAACACAGGTGCATCTGCTGTTTCAGACTTAACAAAATCTGCAGAACTTGTTTTAACAGATGACTCCAATGATGATTATCAGTATGAAGAGGTAAGTTACTGAACAGATAATATTTCATTAAAATGGTACAGCATTCATGTTTCCCTCTTTTCCTTTACTTCATCAGTCAAAAATATCCTAGGAGCAATGACATGAATCTCCCCCTATGAACAGCAATGATGCCAGGCGTAACTTCATTTGTCAAGGCAAGATTCCATGCAGTTGATTACTTATGTTTTCCTTACATTTGAATTTTAAATCCATTTTTCAAGGTGCAGCTATGTCTGTTTAGATATCTCAGCTTATCTGTAATGAATATTTCAGTAATGCAAATTCTATTTAAATGTGGTGAAATAGTTTAACGAGAGCAGGTTTTCTTTTTTAAGTGGTTGTACTGGGAGTGGAAGCACTTGTACTGCAAAAGATGTGCAAAATGTATTGATACTGAATTTAAACTTCATTTAGGTTTCAACAGGTGATGAATTGAGTCTTCACAAAGATGAGGATCTGTCACAGGCTTTGCAGACTGCTCAAGAGCAAGCTGAGGATGCACACGTTTTGGTAAGAACTTCCTAAATATTATGAGGCTAATTTGTCATTACTGGCTTAAATTTATATATCACATTTGATTTTAGTAATGAAACATCTGTGTGGGGAAGATATTTGCTTATTTTTTAGATTTTTCTAGGGTTAAATGTATGCAACAGTGGAAGAGGTGATTTGTTATCTGGGTTTTTCCTTCATTTAACTTTATTCTACAACCTGATACTGCAAATACCTGTAAGAAAGAGATAGGTGATTTAAAATATATCCATGTTATTACTGCGCATCTTTTTTTTAGGGTTTGTTTCTTTATCTGAGTAGATGGTGTGATCCCTGGCAGAGGAAAGAAACCACGTATGCTTAGGACCCGCAGGAGTTTGTTCTTGAATACTTCACTCTAGTTTATTCATATATCACAATTAAAGAATGGGCTGTTAAACTGTTGAATCAAAATATTAATGGAATTTTTAGAACTGTACAAAATGGTAACTTAGAATCATAGAATAACCAGGTTGGAAGAGACCCACTGGATCATTGAGTCCAACCGTTCCTATCAAACTTCTGCCATGTAAACCCTTTTTTTCAAACCAGTCATGTAGTTGTTCAGAGTTACACAATGGGATTGTTATATTGCGTTTTCCAAAACATAATTTACCTGAATTTACTTGCTTTATAAGAATGTAATGGAGAAGTGCTTTTCCCTGCTGTGTTTCTAATATTGCTGCTATCTCATAGCCTCATCAGTAAGCTATTGTCATACTCTTTGTTTTGCAAAAGCAAATGATTAATAATGAAAAGGTGAAATTATCTGCGTGACTCTTAGCATCAAAATGGGAGGAAGACGTGAGTTTTCTTCTGCCTTGGTGTGTATCAACAGACAAGGTTGGCGTTTTGATATGAAGCTTGGAGTGAAAATCATCAAAATGGAGTCTTATATGTTTTGAAACTGAGTGTGCCTGAAAATTGAGAGAAAGATGACAGAGGTTTAAGGCTGAACATGCTTTATATTAACTAAGTAGTGCAAATGCTTACTTTTCTTTGAGGATAAATCAAGTTCTTTCTGTGCTACTGTGAGTGCTGACATCCATATTACAAGTGAAAGAAGGAAGAATATTGCAAAAGATGTACAAAACTTATTGATACTGAATTTAAACTTGATTTAGGTTTCAACGGGTGNCAGAAAGGGTCATTGGGCAGTGGCAGAGGCTGCCCAGGGAGGTGGTTGATTCACCTTCCCTGGAGGTGTTTAAGGCATGGGTAGACAAGGTCTTGAGGGACATGGTTTAGTGTTTGATAGGAATGGTTGGACTTGATGATCCGGTGGGTCTCTTCCAACCTGGTGATTCTATGATTCTATATTTTTCATCTGTTGATTGTTTGGTGCTGCTGTATTTATGTCATTTTTCCCTTCTTTGTTCATTTTTTGAACGCCAAGTGGTAGGAAGCAATGTGTGAATATCCACCCCATTTAACCAAACTGGAGGAGGTGTTACCTCCCCTAAAAACATGGAGGTTGTGCATCCTTAAGCTCAACTTCTCTTTGATTTGTGTGCTTAAGCTAGGAGATGTCTATTGTCTTGAGTTGCCATTTTGAAACTGAAATAGTATTTCCAGCTTTCACACACGAAGACATGAATAGAAAAGAAAGTTTTAATGCATTGCAGGTTCTTTGGCAGCTTTCTTAACAATTTACTGTGTGTTTTATGACGTTTGCTGAGTTGTTTGATGCTAATTCACTGAAAAAACCCAAGCGTTGTAGTGAATGTCTTGGTGACTCAAGTTAGAAGCATGGTCCTGTGTATAAATAATGAATTAATACCTAAAATCTGCGTTAAGTAGCANGAAAAGAAAGTTTTAATGCATTGCAGGTTCTTTGGCAGCTTTCTTAACAATTTACTGTGTGTTTTGTGAGGTTGGCTGACTAGGTTGTTTGATGCTAATTCACTGGAAAAACCCAAGAGCTGCAGTGAATGCTTTAGTGGCCCAAGTTAGAAGCAGTGTCCTGTGAATTAATAATGAATTAATATACAAAGTCTGTGCTAAGAAGTGCAGTGGAATCCTGTTTTCTTCACATGATAAAAAATCTTGGCTAAAATAGGCTAAATGGTGTAATAACCATGTCCTGGAGTAGTTGTGCTGTGGTAAAAATGTTTGTGTATTTGCTGCTGTAGTAACTTGTGTATCTAACCCCGTATTAAAGATGACATTTCAATGTGAGATGCAATCTCTTGGTTAGGAAATTAGGTTATATAGAGAAGGCGCAGATCAAGTGAGCATCCAAAAATATTTAGGCCATTTGGCAAATGCAGAGAATCACTTCAGGAGCTATGGATGTTTATAGTAACTGCAGTTTTCTTACTCCCCATAAAAAGGTCAAGGATAACCAGCAGAAATCTAAGTAAAATGCTTATTTTCCAACTTCCTTATGAAGCAATTGGCATTAATTGCTAAATGAAGAAGAGCAAACATAAGCATGTGAGAGATGGTGCTCTTCGCCTCTTGTTCTTTAAATCAAATGAGTATGTAGGAATTAAAGCAGTATTTCTACAGGGCCTACTGTGATGTTTTCTTTTGGATCTCTGCATAGATGCTGCTAAACTACTGGGCTTTAGTGAGCTGGGGGCTCCTTCACCAGTTACTGATCAAGTTTTTGTTTGGATCCCAAAAGGGAAAAGAGGGAGATGGAACTTTAACCTCTGAGTGTGATTTTAACTCAGCATGGAGGTTAGGGTTGGACTTGAATGACTTTCATGGTCCTTTCTAATCCAACTGTTCGAAGAATCTTTACACTTCATCAGCCTTACTTCATGTAGGTTTGATTTATAATCTGTTTGATCATGTTAAAAATGTTCGAATTGCCTTTTTCATTTTTTTTAAGTTTAAGTTTTGTGAAGATATTTTCTTTTCTAGAGAAATTAATTTACTTGGTGTTAATATTTCTTCATTGGCAAGAAATATTTGCAAGTTTGTTGAAGTCCTTAAGGTTAAGCTCTTAGCAGTTATTTTACTGACCATATTTGCAATCTTTACAATAAAAATATTCTGAAGGTCTAATTAGAAATTAAACCAGGAAATTTTAATGAATACTGAGCAAAGCAAGTATTTAGCTGATTTATTTGGACCTAGTGTCAGAGTTAAAGTCAGAATACTTTAATAAGGTGCTTTTGTCTATGTAGCTAACATTTGCCCCATGGTAATAGATTGTATTTTACTCATTTCTACATATGTAAATATGTAAAAAAGGGTTACTGTTACGGTAATCTATTAGTAGTTATCCAAGGTGTTACGATTAAGTTAAATTACGTGGTTAGCCTAATATCACTCATGAAGTCTGCAGAAGAGCAGGGTATTTAATTCTGATTTCCTGAGGCCCTGTTCCAGTGCTGTGCCTGCTAGACTGCGTTCGCTTTCTCTATATTGTTCCCTGCTTGAGCTTCTGTTCTTGAATTGATTGTCAGCATTAGTATCCAGCTAACAAATTGTCTTCTGCACGGCTGAAATGAGTTCCTGTTTATTTTTATTTATTAGTGGAATCAAGCAGTGTCATTTCTCCTGAAAATTGCCTTCATAGGTGTTTGGGAAACTACACCCAACAATATTGGGTGTTTGCTTCACTCGGAATAATGAAGGAAAAGGAGCAAGTGAAAGGCTGCAGCTGCATGTCTGCAGATGTACTCTGCAGTTCCTGTATTACTACAATTAGAAAATAGACCTGTCTGATCTACTGTGTCTCTAGTAATGAAAATACCATAAATATTACATTGCACTTGGCACATTGTTATTCATAAGTTATACGTGGCCTTGATCTACATATGGTGTGTGTGGAGTTTTTTCTGTTCCTATTAGATAGGCTGTTTGGATGAAATACAACATGTTCTGTATGATACTAAATGGCAATGAGATTTTTTTCCATGTAGGGAATACTGCGTGTTTTTATTTTATCGAGAGAAATGCCTTTATCTCCAGGTAATACCTACAGCTGTGTTGATAGAGCTCCCACGAAGGACATGAATAAGCCAGAAATGGATGGAGTTATCAAAGATCCCTGGCCTACAGATTGTTTTTTAAATGGATGGAGGAGATAATTTGCAGTCACAGCCTTTATGTTTTGATGAATATCTCGCTGGGCTTTTCTCAGTTTTGCTAGTACTGAAATGAAGGAAAGGTAGGCATGTATGCAAGCGACTTTTGCTTCTCTAGTGTGGTCTTTTTTAATACTAGGTAGTTCACGTTATCATAGAATCAGACTCTCCTTCAAGAGTGCAGTAAGTGCTAGTTGTTGAGCTCAAGATTAGTTCTGTCATCCTCTCACCCTGAGGACAGGCGTGTGCAGTATCTTGTCACTGTAGCNTAGGATTGCTCTGATTTGTTTTGATTCTGCTTTTGTAAACTGTGTTTGACCCATGCACTGATCTTGTCTGAATAGCTGTCTGTCTTGATAGCGCTGGAGGAGCAGCCTGTGAAGCCTTGGAGCACCATCTGCACGCTGCTAACACTTGTAGCAATGTTGCCTGGCAGCTTCACTCAGAGTCTGCAGAGGGATGTTGGGAAGAAAAGGAAGAATTGATCTTTGGGAGACTTCTGAAGAGACCAGGAGATGGAGATGCAGTTCTTTTATTGTCTACATTTCATGCATCAGTATGAAACAAATGAGCCTTTTTTCTGTCACCTTGGACTTCTGCTTTTTTTCTTTAGATAAATTACTGATTTTNTTAGGGTTGGACTTGAATGACTTTCATGGTCCTTTCTAATCCAACTGTTCGAAGAATCTTTACACTTCATCAGCCTTACTTCATGTAGGTTTGATTTATAATCTGTTTGATCATGTTAAAAATGTTCGAATTGCCTTTTTCATTTTTTTTAAGTTTAAGTTTTGTGAAGATATTTTCTTTTCTAGAGAAATTAATTTACTTGGTGTTAATATTTCTTCATTGGCAAGAAATATTTGCAAGTTTGTTGAAGTCCTTAAGGTTAAGCTCTTAGCAGTTATTTTACTGACCATATTTGCAATCTTTACAATAAAAATATTCTGAAGGTCTAATTAGAAATTAAACCAGGAAATTTTAATGAATACTGAGCAAAGCAAGTATTTAGCTGATTTATTTGGACCTAGTGTCAGAGTTAAAGTCAGAATACTTTAATAAGGTGCTTTTGTCTATGTAGCTAACATTTGCCCCATGGTAATAGATTGTATTTTACTCATTTCTACATATGTAAATATGTAAAAAAAGGTTACTGTTATGGTAATCTATGAGTAGTTATCCAAGGTGTTACGATTAAGTTAAATGAAGTGGTTAGTCTAATATCACTCACGAAGTCTGCAGAAGAGCAGGGTATTTGATTCTGATTTCCTGAGGCCCTGTTCCAGTGCTGTGCCTGCTAGACTGCGTTCGCTTTCTCTATTTTGTTCCCTGCTTGAGCTTCTGTTCTTGAATTGATTGTCAGCATTAGTATCCAGCTAACAAATTGTCTTCTGCATGGCTGAAATGAGTTCCTGTTTATTTTTATTTATTAGTGGAATCAAGCAGTGTCATTTCTCCTGAAAATTGCCTTCATAGGTGTTTGGGAAACTACACCCAACAATATTAGGCGTTTGCCTCACTCCGAATAATGAAGGAAAAGGAGCAAGTGAAAGGCTGCAGCTGCATGTCTGCAGATGTACTCTGCAGTTCCTGTATTACTACAATTAGAAAATAGACCTGTCTGATCTACTGTGTCTCTAGTAATGAAAATACCATAAATATTACATTGCACTTGGCACATTGTTATTCATAAGTTATACGTGGCCTTGATCTACATATGGTGTGTGTGGAGTTTTTTCTGTTCCTATTAGATAGGCTGTTTGGATGAAATACAACATGTTCTGTATGATACTAAATGGCAATGAGATTTTTTTCCATGTAGGGAATACTGCGTGTTTTTATTTTATCGAGAGAAATGCCTTTATCTCCAGGTAATACCTACAGCTGTGTTGATAGAGCTCCCACGAAGGACATGAATAAGCCAGAAATGGATGGAGTTATCAAAGATCCCTGGCCTACAGATTGTTTTTTAAATGGATGGAGGAGATAATTTGCAGTCACAGCCTTTATGTTTTGATGAATATCTCGCTGGGCTTTTCTCAGTTTTGCTAGTACTGAAATGAAGGAAAGGTAGGCATGTATGCAAGCGACTTTTGCTTCTCTAGTGTGGTTTTTTTTTTAATACTAGGTAGTTCACATTATCATAGAATCAGACTCTCCTTCAAGAGTGCAGTAAGTGCTAGTTGTTGAGCTCAAGATTAGTTCTGTCATCCTCTCACCCTGAGGACAGGCGTGTGCAGTATCTTGTCACTGTAGCCTGTGTTGCTGAGTGAGTCTGTTGTAGCTTTGTGCCCATGCAGAGTTTGCAAATGCTGAGAGCTTTATGTTTAACGATGTCGCATGTCACTAATCCCTCTGAATGGATGAGTTAAGGCTGCCTCTTTGGCTGCCAAGTCATGGCTGTTTTTCTCATCTGGTTATCTTTAAATGCATTTTTCAGGGAAAATCATCTTGATCTGGGTCATGCTTAACTTTTCTCATGTCTCCTTGCATCCTGAAATCTCTCTAGGAGAGCTCAAGTATCAAGCTGTGTACGGAGTGGGCTGAACAGGGGTGGGTGAAGGTGAGAAATTTGCATTTCAACAGAAAGCTGTGAAAGATTTTTTTTTTTTTCCTCCATAGTAGGATTGCTCTGATTTGTTTTGATTCTGCTTTTGTAAACTGTGTTTGACCCATGCACTGATCTTGTCTGAATAGCTGTCTGTCTTGATAGCGCTGGAGGAGCAGCCTGTGAAGCCTTGGAGCACCATCTGCACGCTGCTAACACTTGTAGCAATGTTGCCTGGCAGCTTCACTCAGAGTCTGTAGAGGGATGTTGGGAAGAAAAGGAAGAATTGATCTTTGGGAGACTTCTGAAGAGACCAGGAGATGGAGATGCAGTTCTTTTATTGTCTACATTTCATGCATCAGTATGAAACAAATGAGCCTTTTTTCTGTCACCTTGGACTTCTGCTTTTTTTCTTTAGATAAATTACTGATTTTTTTTCTCATCAGTGGTTTTGAAAGGTGCAGGAGTATTTCCTGCATTTCCCTCTGGTTAGTGGTAGAAGACTATCAGTTTAAACAGTTTCAGGTCCATATCAGATTCTTAGGTTCAGAGTACTTGCTTAAATCAGATGATTTTGTAGTTACTTTTCTAACCTTTCACAGACCTTGGCTGTAAAAGGATCAGTAATCACAGATCTGATGGGTGAAGACCCAACTGTGCTCCAGTACATCTTTGACTTTAGATGACTTCAGAAATAGAAGCTACAATAATTACATTTGTCTTGTAGGTCTAGTAACAATTGTCCGACTTCAATTTCAGGCTTCTCAGCCAGCTCTGACTTCTGAGAAATCGGTGTCTGAAATATCTGAAGCAATGGATGACTTCATCTGCAATTTCCTGGCCAGATTGGGAATGTCCAGAACCCTCAACTGCTTCCTAACAGAATGGTAAAAGTGAACATGTTACCTTGAGAGTTAGGAAATAGGTGCTCAACATTCATGTATTTCTGATATAATGGAGATAGGTCCTGAAATATTGATCTGAGTACAAGTAATTCTTAAATATGAAGTGTTTTACCAAATAAATATATGCAAACTCTTGTTTTAAGGACAGACTTTCAAGAAAGCTGACTGAGGATCACTGAAACAAGTCACTTTGAAGGTCTGGAATTTGGTGAAATGCACACAGACATTTATCATCCTGACTTGGTCACCCTGGGCTTTTTCTGTGACCAGTGAAGAGAAATTATTGTCAGGATGCAACTCATCCGACTTGTTTAACTCCCATCCTTTAAGATGAAATGAGTTCAGTTATATTTTTTGAAGTATCTTCTGCTCTCAACTCACTAACAAAAACTAGAAACCAGCTGCAACACGAAGTCATTGGGTCAGAGGAGTCCAGTGCAAAAAGGCCAGTGTTTCATTTCCAGAACCTGGGAGCTTGCTTAAAAACTGAGTCTTCTCTACTATGGCATAATATTTTTACCTTACTTGTGGGTGGTTTTGGACATTTGTCATAGTAGCTTTGTATTTTGAAGTAGAAAAATCACAAGTTTTTATACTTACTTGGTAGCTGTTGTTACATCTGTCAAAACAATGTGGTTGATTGGTGGTTTTTTTAAATTTTTATCTATTTTTTTTAATTGTGGTTATTGTATTTTAACAACTTAATTCATAGTAATTGGAAGGGTTTTTACTTTTAAGCTGTTGTTGTCACCTTTTCCCTGCCTTTCAAAGGCTGAGGAGATTTTGTCCATAGTAATTGCTTTGTCTAAATACTTAACTTCCTCCATCACTCTCTTCATACATGGAATTCCATGGGAAATAGACTTTTCCAATACTAATTAACACTTAAATGCAACAAGTGTTGCAAGACTTTAGTTATGGAGCAAAAGATTGTGCTTGTTGAACTTGTACTGACATATATCCAGTTTCAAGCTTGCTTTGGATGCACAAGTCCTCTTGGAAAGGTTCTGAGAAGTGGAAGAACCTCCCTGAACTAAGCTGTCAGTCTTCAAACATCAGAGGTCCAGAGATTTGTTAATAAGGTCTTTTAAAATTGTTTAATTAGAAAATGAGTCAACTTGCAGAGTTAGAAACACCCTATTTCTTTTTTTCTTAAAAAAGCCTTGAAGCTTTTAAACTGTCCTAGGAATATTCTCTAATGGGCGATAATTGCTGTCATTTGCAAGACTGTGGTTGTACTAGTGTAGAGCTCTCCAATTCCTTTGGAATTAATAATATCTGGGTTTTGATAGCATAATGATGTGACTTAAGATTCCTTGGTGAAGAGGTAATGTAGTTCTGTATTCTTTCTCAAGAAAAGAACAGGTACAAATAGCATTAACTTCCAAGTTCAGTGGTTTTTATGAAAAAAAAATTAATACTAGGTAGATACAAACAGTGACTTTTTAATGAAACTCCAGCTTTCTTTTTAGTGGTTGTTATGGAAAAAGATAATTAATACGAGATAGATACAAACTGACTTTTTTATGAAACTCCATCTTTCTTTGAAGCACTTGGAGCCTGAATTTATATCAATGGCAAAATCCAAATTACTTTTTAACAGAGCAAGAGCAGAGCTTAGCAGGCTCTATCTTGTAAATCCTTAGCTACACGTACATTTTTTTTCCCTCTCTAAGTAATATTTTTAATTTCGTTAGCATTACAAATGAGCTCAGGATGTCAGGATCTAATCTTACTGTATTGAGACTTTTCCTGCTTTAATACCTTATTTCAAAATGTTACATGTTGGTTTGAAAGAGGTAATTTACAATATTAATGAAAGTGAGAGCAGATTAGTGTACTCAGGTTCTTCATTAAGTATTGGGATGACACAGCACTCATGCTGTGGTTATCAAGTACTCATGGAATTTAAAACGAGAAATTAATTAACATAGAGAAAATTTATCAAAGCCTTGCTTTGAAATAATTGTCTGTCTGAGATCTAAAGGTCACTGAAATTGGACTAAATTGTTTTTATTTCAGAGCTTGAGAAAACATTCTGTTATGTTGTCCAGCTGTATAAAAAATCATAGATTGTTTTATTTGAAGCCAAACCTGGGTTTGGTTATGTAATTAATAATTCTATCACAGTTGTAGTGATTTATTTTTCACTTAAATGTTCTTTTTGCACACACAATTTTTTTCTTCCAGTTGCACTTTAATAAAATAAAAATTAGACTTAGATTATATTTAGAGTGTCTAAGGTACTGCTACATTTTCTATTCCTTTCATACACAAAACTTGGTAGTGCGTTTGTTGCTTATTGAAGATACTGAACTGGAAGCTTTGAAGTGTGAGGGCTGATCACCTGTGGCTTCGTGTGTCTGTTGGTCTCCCTAATCCCAAAAAATCTTGCTGCTGCTGGCAGTGTTACCAGTGTGAGCAGCTGAATCCTTTGCAGTTCACACAGGGCCATCGCTGTTTGGTTCACTCATTGGGCTGGTAACCTGTGGTTAAGCATTCCTAGAGACCTGGAGGCCTTTCGCTTTGGGAGTGAAAGGAGAGCTGCAGACTGATTACAGAAACACGGTTTGAAAATTCTTTGTGGTTTAAGTTATGAATAACCTTGCATAACTGAGCAAGGTTAAAAGCAGAATCTGTGAGCACATGCACCAAAACTGCTAGGACTTCTCAGAGTGTAAATGTAGGCTTGTTACAAAAAATTCCTGTTGGCAAAATGAAGGATATGGGTAGAGGTGGTGATTCTCTGTCAAAACTTGCTGAAGAGTGGAAACAATTGGCTCATTTCAGGAAAATGTAACATTTCTTTGCTCTGTATCATGGAAATTATGTGATTATGTTCATGTATGTTGTCCTCTGAATTAATAAATTCCGAGAGAAGAGGGTTATCAGTTCTAGGACATCCTCACGCTAAAAAAAATAGTGTTTTTTGGCTCAGGATACAAAGGAAATAATTTCAGGTTTGATTTACAAGAAGCCATGTGATCATATCTACCTTCTTGCCTCTGTAACAAGCACAGCATGATAATGTAAGTTTTCTGATGATGTGCCCCAATATGTTGGAGGAGTGCACTAAGGCCGAGAGGTGCATTATTTTTCCATGCTCATTTCTTAGCCTTGTGTTGAAACTGCCTAAGAGGTTAACAGTTAGAATTATCATTTTCAGTTAGAAGATTTTGCAGAAGCTACAACTTGAAACTACAAGTCTTGAATGCATCTCTAGGTTAGGGGAGTTACCTCTTGGTAAAGGATTATCTCAAGCTACATCTCAGTTTATTGCAGGGCCTCTCTGCAACTTGATTTGTTCAGATCTCTTAAATATGAATTCAGTGTAATGTATGCAGTAAAACCACAATATTTTTAGTCAGTCTGCTCTGGGTTTTGATCATAAAATCAAAATTATAGTTGAGTATCTGTTTCTTAGGTTTCCAAATTGTTAGTTAATTATAAATAGTGATTCAAGAATATAACTGTTGTCCTGAAAAGCTTAGAAAAATACCTGTAGTGCATGGGACCAACTGATTTAACTTGTGTCACAGCTCCCTTCTGTCATGGAGAGAAGTGAGAATCGCTGTTCAGCAGTAGGCTGGGCATGTAGGGCTGCTGTAAGTTTTAGAGGCCTAGGTTGCTGAAAGACAGAAATTTCACAATGCAATCTTCTTGTGTGGTTTTCTATTCCATTCCTGCTACTAGCACAAGAGCCTTCATTTTACTTGTGTTCCTAGACAAGGGTGTAGTGAATTTATTGCTATTAATTCTATTGCATTAGAATTGTCTTTCAGACTCCTTAGCTCTGCTGGAGATCAAGTTCATTGGTTATCTGTGTGTTATGTACTAGGTTTCATGAGATGTAGTCAGTGGAGAACTTTTTCCGGCACGCGAGTTTGTAGAGGTGTGATCATTTGCAATGACAAGTGCCCTTATCTGCTGTGTTTCCAATAGGAATCGTACCTGCTCATCAGTCTGTTCATATGGAAAAAAAGACTGAGCTTTTTTCTTAGTATTAAAACCTGTTCCTGCTGTAATTGGCTTAGGAAAACGAAGTGCTGATAGAATGAAATTTGCTTTGGACATGTTCATTTTAACTCTTAGAAAACTTTTCATCTGCTGGTGGTGTGAGTGCCAGCTTACTTCATAGGGGTAAGCATTCTGAGAAATATTCACAGAATGCAGATCAGCAGCTGGCTGTAGGAAGCTCTTTGGACATGAGTATCCCATGTTCCCCTCAAGTTTTTTGGGAGGTGTTCAGAGTTGCTTGTCAGGTAAGAATCTCTTACGTTACACACACTTTTTTGTTCCTGCAGCATGTTTTATTGATCTGGGAATGCTGTGCTTACTCTCCAAGCTTCACATCTGCTGTTTGTGTCCAGCTGCAGTCACGATCAGCAGGAAGATGATTGTGGGGCTCTGGTTTGTCTGATCTAAATTATTTATAGCTCCATGGTACCCATGCTGAACCAATACCACAACTACAGAAGTGTGCAGTGTCTTTTCCTTCAGTGGGTCTATAAAAGTTTGTAACAACTGAAGATCTTGTTATTTTGTCTTCTAGTACAGAAATAGATGAAGACATAGAGGTTCTATATGTCTGTGTACTGGCTTCTGGAATCAGCTCTGCCATGTCTGCACAGCAACATCCCATGCTTGTACATGTAGTCTTGAATCTTGATATCTTGAAATAGTTTGGTAGAAAGTCATAGCTTGTAAGCCTTTTTTTCAACATGCATGGATCTGCAGAAGCATTTATTTTGTGTAGTGACAGTCAGGTTTTTTAATCAGATTTAGCTTTTCTGAGTTCAACATCATATCACTTTGTTCTTTTTGTCCTTGCAATGCTTAAATGCTTTTAAATTAAGCCTAAAATGAGTAGCATCAATACCTACCTCATTTCTACTGCCTTTAAGAATATTCTTTCCTTTTGTTGACTGCCTACTGAAAGCTTGATAGTCTCAAGAGATGAGACTGACTGAAGAAACTTAAGTGCCAGGGGCTATGGAGGACCCCAGCCTGCTCTGCAGCATTAGATGCTGCTCCAGGCAAGTTTAGTCTGTGCAATTATTTAACTGAAGCAGTCTTTGGGCTTCTGCATCGTGGAGTCATGTTTTCTCAGGAGTTGGTAAAATAGGTACATTTTGGGAAATAGAATTAAATAAGGAGAGGGTAACGCATGTAAACAGGAAGGCATTTCCCCAGGGGGGCTCAATATTCCACGTTGAAGACAGCTCATAGAATTATTCATCTAGTTAATCGATAGCTTTGTTTTCATATTTCAGTCCTCAAAGTCTTGCACATATTTGAGCATAGGAGATAAAAAGGACTGAGTATATACCAACGTTACTTGAACAATAGTAATTTTTTGTCTTTTGCTTAATCAGCTTGAAAGAAAAGGAAAAGAGCAGTTGTTTAGATTGAAGTACGGTGCTTAACAGGATGTATCTTCTGACTATTATGTGTAATAATACACTTCTGAATGAAAAGCAGTAAATAGAACACTGGCAAGATGGTACTGCTACAAATTGTTAAAGAATAACCTGTGTGACTCTAGTTTAGGTAAATGCTGTCATCAGAATAGAGACATACGTAAAGTAAGAAAAAGGAAACATGGAATTAAAGGTGTGTTTGTTCTACTAGGTATGAACTCATACAGAGAGGACTGTTAAAGGCTGAAGATAATGGGTTGGTTCCAGCTGTGTATACCCACAACCAGCAACTTCAGGATGAGATTATGCGCTTGAGGAAAGATTTGGAGGACTATAAACTTGCTGCCAAGTATGTTGTTTGATCTTAATGAGACTTTGATATATGGTATTAAATTGTTATTTAAAGTAAACTCAAGTACTTAATGGAAATAATAAGTTCCTGTTTGTTATGCTGTCTGCACATATTTTTACTTCTAGGTGATGTTTATAATTAAAATTCAATTTTCTCTGAGCTTTCTTAGAAACCTAAATCTTAGTTTCTTCTCATTGTATTTACTGGGCTTCAGTAGATAATTTTCTATATTCAATAATCACAACAAATTACTACAAAGAATCATGAGCGTATAATATGCAGAACTACAAAATAAATGGTTGTGTGTTTTGTATTAAAACACAGCACTATGAATTACAGCTACCACAAAATATCAGCATAGGAAAAATCGCTATGCATTTCTTTTTTAATTGCAAAAAGCATTATTGCTCTGACCTTACTGGTAAATGGGATGTCAGCGCAAATTATCACTGATTGTACTTGTGTACATTGTAGAAGGTGATTTGAAGAGTCGGCTGTGCATCAGTGTTGAGAGTTAAAATAGGCTGTGTAACATTGAGCTGCAGGGATGAACTGTCTCCATGTAACAAAGTGTTTTCTAAAGGACAGTGCAGCTGCCATGGGTTTGTTTATTGGGAATTGTCTGAGAACTAGTAATGCACTCGTTTTGGTTCTCCTGGTGCATAGTAGTGAAATACGGAGCTGTAAAACAATTACTCCATCTCTTTGATTTTCCTCAACGTTGCTCAAGCTACTAATTTTCACTTAGATTGTTCCTTTATGAGAAATATACTACTTGTTTAAAGATTGCAGCTGATTATAATGATAATCTTTTTTTTTCTGATAATAATGATTTATTATGTTTTTAAGTTAATTGATCATAGGCTAATAGTTAAGTAAACAGCTTTAATTCTATTTAATTTCTTTTCTATGATTCTATGATTAATTATAAAGGTGAAGACTGTGTAGTGTAAATACAGTGTTGTGCTGGGAGATGGGCCATCTAGAAAACAATCCTGTACTTAAATTGTGCCTTTTTGGGATATTTAAGAGTCAGGGATTGTCTCACTTGAGTGGGAGACTAAGAAGCAGTGAAGTATAGGAAAGACACAATCTAGCTCTTCTGAAGTTTATTATTGTTGGTAAAAGTTAAAACATTTCAACTTTTTCCAAGGTTTTGCATTCCTTGCCTTCCTTTTTATCTTTCTCCTGCTTCTGAAATAGAATGTTATAACAAGATAACCCGAGTACATTATGACTCGTAAGTTTTTCTGGGTTTGCTGCCTTGCTGTATGGTTGTTTAAGAACATAAAGCTCAAAACCACTTCACTGTGGTGATGAGTGAGTTGAGTTTTCCCTGTAAGACTGTCTATATGCTCTACAGGGTGCCAGAACTTTTCTTCAATAGCAGATGTCTGGTTGAAAGGCTGAGATGATGTGATATTGTGCAATGGGAAGAAAGCAGGAGTGGGGAAAGACTGTCAATATGCCAGGTTCCTACAGGTTATCCGTTAAATAAAATTCCCAACGCTCAAGTTAACTCTGCTAAAAATAAATCCATGAAGTGTGCCTGGCTTTTTCACACTGCAATGTGTGATAAAACCTGGACTAGCAGCGCCCTGGTGGCTTATGACTGAGTTGTGTCACCTGTTCGGTATTCCAGTCAGGTATAGGGCAAGTTCTATTTTTTTTGGCATTAGCTGCTAAATATTGTACTACTACTGTGTGTAGCTTGTTAAAACCCTATTCCTCCTTTCCTCTCATATAGTATGAGCTTTATTTTTGTTGTCTTTCTGCTAATATAAAGGTGGAGTATATGTAGATATAAAACCTGGTTTTACTAACAGTCACTGCTTTAGTTTTCAACCCTCTTGTTTCAAATGACTTTCTAAGTTTTCCTCCGTACTGATGTTACGGCTCAGCACCTCTGTGGTATTAATTTCATTTGTTTTGTTCTGGAGAATTTATGATTTAAATCAGTAACATTTCTGGAATAATGGGTTAAATTGAGCATTTCTGCTGTATGTACCACGTGCTAGCATTCCTGTGTCTTTTGGACAAACAGATCATAATATTCTATACTAAATCCATTTACTGCAGTGACTCCTGAAAGTGTTTTTTCTTGTTCATTCAATAACAGGAGTCAGTACTCTTACTGTGATAAAGCAAATACTCCAGCAGGAGCCTAAATTACCTGGAGAACAATTTGAGTTTTCAGGCCTTGAGAGAGAATTCATGAGTTTATGCCGAAAATGAAACGCTTAAGAGGGCTAAACTTGATTTGGCTGGTTAGAAACCAAGGACTTAAGAGCAAAGGAAGCCTCCTTGTGTTTTGGGGATTTATCATAAGTGTATTAGAAGAAAGCTTTTAATTACGTTTTGTATTTCTGAGTTTGATACTCCTGATAGTGGTCTTGCAGAAGAGATGATGTTTGGGACTGGGTTGGTGTTGGAGCCCAGGATAAAATGAGTGTGAACTAATTACCTCTTGCTCTAATCTTGTTTAGCAATTACTGAAAGAGATTCAGTGTTTAGAAGGTAACTGTAGTTGTGTTTTGGGTATTTTAATACAGAATTTGCATGATTGCATTGCCAGCAGGAGAGCCAAGGGAGTGGATTGCAAGCTGGTGGCATGAAGTGCAGCCTTTTATTTAAAGAGAAAATCACAACTGGCTTCCTTGTCAATACACAATGAGTATGTAGTTTTAATTGGTTGTACAATGTCGGAAGGCATCTTGAGATGTTAGAAATGCACCACTAAACCTTTTAAAAATGATTTCTAAAAATAGACGTTGTGTTTTGACAGAAATCAGAGCTAATTTCTTGTTTGCTGTGCAACCTCTCTTCCTTTTATCTAAAAGTCTGCAGTTGAGCTCTGATTGACTGGTAAGGGATCTTATCTGCTGCAGTATTTCTGTAATGGAAACACAGGTATTGTTTCCACTGTGCGAGACACTTCAAAGTAACATCAACATGAGCTGGCAATGTGCACTCACAGCCCAGAAGGCCAACTGGATTCTAGGCTGCATCAAAAGCAGTGTGGCCAGCAGGGTGAGGAAGGGGATTCTCTCCCTTTGCTCCTCTCCTGTGAGACCTCATCTGGAGTACTGTATCCAGTTCTGGAATCCTTTTCTTAAGATGGATATAGAGCTTTTGGAACGGGTCCAGAGGAGGCTACAAAGATCATTTTAGGGCTAGGGCACCTTTCATATGAGAACAGGCTGAGAGAGTTGGGGTTGTTCAGCCTGGAGAAGAGAAGGCTCCGAGGAGACGATATAGTGACCTTCCAGTACCTGAAAGGGCTACAAGAAAGCTGGAAAGGGACTGTTAATAAAGGTTTGTGGTGATGATAGGACGAGGAGCAATGGGTATTAACTGGAGAGGGGCAGATTTAGACTAGACCTAAGGACGAATTTCTTTATGATGAGATTGGTGAGGCCCTGAAACAGGTTGCCTGGGGAAGCTGTGGCTGCCCCATCCCTGGAGTGGTTCCAGGCCAGGTTGAATGGGGCTAGGAGCCCCTGATCCAGTGGGAGGTGTCCCTGCCCATGGCAGGGGTGGAACTGGATGATCTTTAAGATCCCTTCCAACCCACACTATTCTGTGATTTTGTTATCTCTGGAAATTATCAACTCTTCCAGGAGACTGGTTGTTTTAAATTCACTACTTTCAGTCCTGATTTGTCATTCAAGCAATTAATATTCTAGTAATATTTGCTTGAGTTGAATAATAGATCATAATTTCTAAACGGTATTCAACTCTGACAACCTGATGATTTAAAATAGCTTGATTCTCATATATTTTGGTGTCTTCCAATGACAAGACCACTTTTACTACTTTTTTAATTTAAACATCTACATAGACAAAGCAGCGGTGTGTCAGTTTTAAGATTGTGTGAATCACTGCGACTGCTAAGAGGTATTTTAAATTTTTAAAACATTTAGGAATTTATTAGGTAGATGGGGTGCAAGTTGTGAGTGGCTTTTATCTGAGGCTTGTAACTGAATCCAGGAACATTAGTCAGGAAGTTTCTACCTTGATAGGTAACTTGTCCTGATTTTTTTGAAGTATGCTCACATGCATGCACCTAGTTAACAGTCACAGTAACAGCCAAAATATGAGTCAGTCCTGGAAATCATGTTTATTACTGCTAGTGCTGTCACCAGCAATAAAATCTTCAGTTGATCTTCTATTGATGTGCAGCAATGGTTTGACTTCAGGACAGATTTCTCCACTTACACCATGAGAAGATGGCAGCGCTCACTTTTTGTGTTTCATATCACATGTGAATGTATCTCTTTAATTATGTGGTGGATCTGACAACCTTGCTACTAAATGCTTTGTAAGCTACATGGAGTAAAAGTTTGAGAGTGTATGTTTCCTTAAACTCCTTATTTAGATTAAAACTTCAGGGCTACAACTTGCAGCTTTTTGGGTAATCAAGTCCCACCTAAATTCAGTGGGAACAGGGCACGTAACTCACCTTTGAAAATCCCTTTGGTTTATTGTACCTTGCACTCTTCTGCTGTTTTTATGAAAGTACTTGCTGGAGAAACTTAATGGAGAGACCTGCGGTCTGACAGGTATCTTAACTAGAAAAAATGGGCATTGGCTTTGCTGTGGCTGTAGCAGCATCTCTTATTCTTCAAAAAGCCATCTGCTTAGCTCTGAAGGGGAAGGTTTTGTAATCATGGTTTGATGGCAAGTCAAGTTTTTGTGAGCGGTGTCATGATGTGGCTGTTGTGCAGAATGAGCCCGAGACAACAGATTCAGATGTTTCACTGTTTGTAGGACTTTGAGCAGGATTGTTGAGCTGTATTTTGTATCCCAGCACCCTAAATTAGCTGTTTTGCAACTGCTGGTGTTTGTGCTCATGTGCTCCCAAACCATTGATGTGTCTGCAGCTCTTATGAGGTCTTCACGGTGTTACTGCAAGGACAGCCCTGTCTGTGCTCATTTCCCTGTTAGCTGTTCCTCTGCTTTGACTGATGTATATTGGCAATAATTGACTGCGCTCTTCTGCAGCTCTTTTCCAGCTACTTGCAACAATTCACACAAATACGGTCTGCCTAAGGAATAAATACAGCAAAATATCATTTCAATCTTTCTTTGTGGTTAACCAATTCACCCTCCTAATCTTCCCTGTCAGACCCATATCAAGGCAAAGAGAAACTGTCTGGAATAAACAGTCTTTTATGTTCATGTAGCAAAGTACCTCAGGATGTCCCCCAGCTTGGTAGAATGTACTTAAAGAATAACAGGCTATCAGTATGCTTGCAATTAACTTCAAAATGGATTCCTTTTGCTTCCTGCATAGGAGACTTGGGAATAGGCTTCAAATGTGATTGAACAAAACCTAGAACTTTTCTAGCATGTATTTTCCCAGAAGCCCTATAAACGTGTATATTTGCAAGACAAGAACACAGTTATCCTTCTGTGTGACCTTCATGGGCTCCAGATGTGATGTAGCTGATGGAAAATCAGCATGGCAATACATTTTCATGTTGAATTTGAAACCCACTCGAGTGCTGTTTTCTCATCATCTGTCATTTGATCGCGTACCACCACAAGATCTTTTGATATTAAAGTAAGGTTGACACCTCAGATTCATAATGCCCGAATCCTTATGGATTCCATCTAAAGGAACTGAGCAAAGATAGTGGTTAAGAGTCCTTATGGTTTTTGTACAGCACCAGAAGGCCTCAAAAGTACGTTTTCTTCAGCGCTGCATTTATGATTTGGATACATTAGGCACTTGCATATCTGAAAATCAATTCTATCTGTGCTTAACGTATCCAGATGACCATTTAATAGGAGACTAATTCTTCTCTTGCATTTTCTGTTTGCATATAGCCAAGCAAAAGAGGCTTTTCTAAAAATGCAGAAAGAACGTGACTTCCATCGCATGCATCATAAGCGAGTGGTCCAGGAGAAAACCAGGATTATTAAAGACATTAGAAGGTAAAAAATTATTTTGAATTACCATATATGTAACACTATTTCTGATGTGTTCAATTGTTGACTGCTGATGAGATAACATTGTGGAATTGAAAGGATTAAGATGAAGTTAGCTGCTTTTAGTGAATATTCTGGTGTATAGCAGTTCTGTCCTCAAAGCCCATCCAGTTCCACACCTTAACCATGGGCAGAGACACCTCGCGCTGGATTAGGGGCTCCAAGCCCCATCCAACCCAGCCTTGAACCCTTCCAGGGATTGTGCAGCTACCACTTCCTTGGGAAACCTGGGCCTCCACACCCTCACAGCAAAACATTTGTTCCGAAGATCTCATCTCGATCTCCCCTCTTTCAGCCTTTATTTGTTCCTTCTTATTCTTTCCCTGCCCTTCCCCATCTTCATTGTAGGCTTTTTCTTAATTCATATAGCTTATTAAAATAGTTCACTTCATCTTTGATTCCACAGTTTTGTCATTCTGGAATTCTAAGTTTCCTACCAACTTTTCTGCTTCTTTCCCTCCACAAGTACGACTTAACTGTTGTCCGTCTAAACTTCAGTGGTCTGAATGAATGAGTTGAAATAAGAATTTCATGTTTTTACTAACACTTGTTTTAAATTAACATTAAGAAGTGGCTTACATCTGTGGCTCCAAACAAGGTAGCAACTGCACATTGTACATCTTTAACCCCAAAACCTGTGCACATTAGTGAGAAGAGCTCTGATCACTGGCTTAACCTTCCATCACATGAAATACTCCATTTTTGAAGCTTTGTCCTGTGTCTTTTGTAAGATTGTATTTTATACACTTGCAGTTCTTCTTCAGAAGTGTTTGAGTATTCTAAACGTTATGTGCGGTGAAGAAATAAACAGCAGTTACATTATGACTATTTAGTCTAGATTAGGATCTTGACTGATAATCGGATAATAGCTGTAATTCTTCCTTCCAACGACATATTGTCTATCTGCAGGGAAACAAATTAAGTACAAATAATATGCAATGTATGTATGAAGGATTAATAAGAGGATGGAACTAGATGGATTGTTTGAAAAGATATGACTATATCTATGAAACATCTTATTCATTCGTCTTCCAGTGTTTGCTTTTTCTTGTGTTATTCCAGTTGAGTGGCCGCATCCTAAATAACTTTCTCTTCTCTGTTGACCTTTTGGCACTTAAATTCATTTATTTGAGGGGGCTAAGTGTCACATGGCCTCTGATTTTAACACACCTTTGAGGCATCCCTTTGTCCTTCTTCTCAGGCTGAAGATGCATCATGACTTTTACGAATCCGCGCTGAGCCATTTGACTGAAAAATACCAGACTGCACTGAGACAGAAGATGTTGGCTAGTTTGGAGAGAGACAGAGCAGCTGGGCAGGTAAAACTGGTGAATGCCACTTGCAAAGCTATAAGGAATGCTTTTGGTTTTTGCTTTGCTAATTATTCAGGGTATTTCAGTTGAAGCAACTCACTTAAGCAATAGTTTGAAGCAGAGTATTGCAGCGAGTCTCATTTTAATGACGTTCATCAACATTGGTGAAATGTTAATATTGTAAGTATGTGAAACGTGGTGCTGTGAAGGACTAGCACTCTGTCTTTCCTTGCTCAGTGCTGCTCTACATGAGTCAGCAGTGTGCACACTGTTATATTTTCAGTGCTGACAGCTTGAGGAAAGTTGTGATATTCGCACAGATTCATATGCTTCCACCTATGCCTTTAAAGATCTCTTATTTTAACTTTCTTTAGTACTTCATTCCCCTTAATATATCCAGGAATGATCCACTACCTTAGGAAAAAATATATTAAGTTGTATTGGAGACAGTTTTTCTGTCTTATGGGTAGATTAATAGAGTAATATTTTTATTCCTTCCCGTTGATGCATAGGTTGGTATATATGATATTCTGTCTCTTAAGCACGAGTGCACAGATAGGCTGGATGAAGAACAGCAAATCATCTTCCATGTCTTTAAAAAATAGGTTGTTTTACCTTTTTTCCTATTCTTTTTCTGAACAAAGCTTCCCAAAACGTGTTGTATTTCAGCAGTCGCATCACTAGTACGTGGGTAACATGAAAAGGATTTACCATGCTTGCAGTTTATTCTAATAGCCCTCATCACTCTTTTCCTCAGCCTTCAATTTTTTTATATCAACTGAGAATTTACTTATAGAAGACTTGAGATATTGAGTAAAAATCTGTAGAAAAAGACATGTTGCTGTCATGTACAGTTATGCTGAACCAGGAGCTCAGAACTTAAAACAGCTCCAGTTCTACGGAATTTCAGGAACATTTATAAGACTGATCCAGTTAGGAACTGCTGCTGATAGTTTTGTAACACATATAGAATCATAGAAATAATCAGGTTGGAAGAGACCTGTCGGATCGTCGAGTCCAACTATTCTTATCAAGCACGAAACCATGCCCCTCAGCACCTTGTCCACCCACACACCTTAAACCCCTCCAGGGAAGGTTAATCAACCCCCTCCCTGGGCAGCCTGTTCCAGTGNAGTTAGGAGTCATGTCTCTAACTTAGAGACAGCAGTGAAAAAATACAATTATGAATGCAATTTAGTATTAAAAATGTAGGAGTAAATGCTGTGTGTTGTGAAGAGACAATTCAAATGCAGCATTTTCATGTCACCTCTTCTTGTTCGTTCTTTATAAAATAAGGCTGAAGATTTGCTGGCTACTCTGCGTAACTTAGACCTCGGAGGCACTCATGGAATTCCTGTGAGAAAAGGTAAAGTATTCCCATTGCCAAGCTCAGACTGGGTATGAGGTTTTTGACTGTTATTGTGATGCATTTCAAAATCTGCTGTAACAGTAAATCAAAGCTACTTGTGCTATAAACACTTCATCAGGTGTCCTGGTGACAAAGCAACAGTTTGATCATTTGAATATTTATTGTAAAATGTATCCCCTGAGGACAGCAAGGCCACAATATGTGAGGAACTCTGGAAGGTCTTCATCCTAGACAGCTATCTTACATCTGATTTTGTTGGTTTTTTTCTGCTAATCTTATTTTCGTGCAAGGGTCAGCTCACAGTAAGAAGCTCTATATAATGGCTGGGAAACACTTGGAAAATACTGGTGTAATGAATTGGAGCCTCTTACTCCAATGTACTTCACTTGCAGGAGGCTACTAAGGTTATATAGTCCCTGCTGAAATAATATCTTCATTTGCATGGTATTTCACTGCTTCCCTGGTGTTTTAAATAAATGCATAATTATCGATTTGTTCTTCGAACTCCATGAAATTTACTGTTCTGAAATAAAGGAAGCCCATGCTATCACATTCTTTGAGCATCACTCCCGCTAATCGTTTTGAACCTGTTTTTCAATTTCAGCTACATTTCACAGTTAAGTCTCAAATAAATTGAGGTTTCTAAGACTCCTGAAGATAAGTGAGTTGTAACTGATTGGAAAACACTCTTCATGTGAAAAGGGGCTATTTCACCCGCTGTAGTTCTGAGCAGTAGTCCAAACAGAACTGGCACTTTATTTGATATTAAAGAACCTCAGATTTCTATGCCACATAAATGACCAGGTATCATACAACTTACAGGTGAAGCATTTTGCAATTAGGACATTATGTCTTTCTTTTTGTGGGAGTTTGTTTTCTGGTGTGTTAAAGCCAGAAACTTTCCTTTTCACAGCTAATAGATACCAGGGAAAAAGGCATCGAATTACCCCAGCCTTTGACCACTGAACTTCATTAATTCCCACTTTGAAGGAGTTAATTCCATTGTATGAAGTTCATGCAGAAAAGGAGGCTGAGGACAACAGTAACCACGTACTTTTTCGTTGCTTTCTGCATTTGTAGTTGAGTGAAGAGGATCGCAAGCATTTCCTTGGCTACTGAGATGGTTTATTTATTTTTAATGTGGGTTTTTCTACTACCATTTGCTACTCTCTGCTTATTATAAGCACAGCACATTTGGTTTAATGTTTTCCTTCAAATTCTATCTAATATAGGTTGAAGCAGTTGGTCTCCTAAATTGTCTTGTAAGGCCACGAGTGCTAGACTGAGCGAGTTCTAATTGTCTGAAAAATGCCCCTCATCCTAGCCGAGGTCTTGGGTTCCATGCAGCGATGTTTTCATAGCTGAAGAGATCCTTGGAGCATGCCCTGCTGTGTCTCTAAGCTGCTGTGTAGTTAAGGGTGGAGCTGTTACTGTCCGGGAGAACCTGGAAGGGTTCTGTAGTCTTACCCAGTATGAACCAAGTTGTAATTTTTGTTCTGTGTATGAGCAAGTAGCTACTACAGTGACATTGGTAAATAGAGACTTGAGATAATACAGTGCAATGCTCAAGTACTGCAGTGAGTCTCTTCAGTGCTCACAGTATCTCTCTGATTTTGATTTCTGCTGCCTTTCTCTGTATTAATTAGCATTGTACTCCTCAGTAAGGCATGTTTCAGCCCCCAAAGTACCTTTCTGTGGTCTCATGTGCTGGATATCCTCTGCTGTAGTCTCTAGGCCTTGTTAAAACTCTAAGTATAAACCTCTGCCCTGCTAAAGAGCACAGTGCTCATTTTCATCCACTTCACACTGGGAGATAGAGAACAGGCTTTTTATTTTATGTTAGTTTGGGGCATAGAGCATTCAGCTTTTCATTATCTGGCTTGAGGATATATAGTGTGGGTTCGTCCTCTGTGCTAGTGTTTTACAGTATTGATGCCCCATCTGTCTCTTTCCTATTTCATTTGTTGTTTGAGCAATTCTAAAAACCGCTCTCCGGCTGTTCACAGTACTTTTTTGTTCTCCAAAAAAGCTTAAGAGCCATTTATCATACCAAAAAGTGACAAGCAGGGGAGCGCTATATAAATAATAGTATGAAAAAAATATGACTTAGTCTTCTATAAAAATTATTAAGCTCATCACCCCCTCACGTGCTTGTACAAGCCTTAATTTGCTTCATACCCTGTGTATCATAAGTTAATTGAAATTTCACTTAATTCGTTTCTAGTGCTTAGCAAGCATAAAGTACACTTAATACTTGGGGAGGAACTAGTTAACTGATATCAGGATTAGGACACAGTCATCTTGTAGGCACTTTCTCTGTCCCTGCCATGCTGAATCAGAAACCAGCTCTGAAAGAAAAGTTGTATTTTAATTTCAGATTATTTTTCAGAAGGACTGGATGTTTTATTTATTCATTAACTGGGTTTCTTTGTTTTAAACTTGGTCCTCCTTGATGTGGTAACAAGATCATATATAGAAATTTAATTACCCAAGAGAAATGGTTTTTAGTTGTTTTTGGTGTGTATTAACTGAGCATGTGCACCCTTACTTATAGATCGAGACAGTGCTGAGAGGTGGTCTGAAAAAAGACTTGTTTTTCCTGAAGGAATTAAGCAGTGTTGATCGTGGCTTGCTTCTCAACTTTAGTGAACTCTGCTATAACAGCTGGTTTTAAAAACATGTTATAGAACTGTTCCTTGCTCAGTATGTTTCTTGTATTTTCTAAAAACAACAGCTGCTTATTTATTACCCAATTATATTCAGAAGTTGAACTCAATGTGTTTCTTTACTCATGCTTGAATTAACTCATTTCTAAGCCTGTTAACTGTGCTTTTCCTTTCCTTGATCCGATGTAATTGCTGTTAGAAGGTCACGCGAAAAAGGAATTTAAAATGCACCAAAGTACTTGAACCTGGTTATCTCCTTTCTGTCGAAGAAAATAGGAAATTAAAACACGAGCTACTGACATCTTAGTGCAATGGCAATAGTTCTTTAGTTTGTTCTTTGTTGTATTAATGGTTGCTGACTTTTTGAGCCCTTCAGCTGTCATAACTGCTGGTTTATGTGTATTTCAAAAGCACCAACTAAGCAAATGCTCTCTGAGCAGTGTGAGTGGGTAGCAGCGTAGAAAGGATTTGACATACGGACTGGTTTTGCTCTATGTACCTTCTTCAGAGTAAGTTGTTATCTGGGATATCTGTGGCATTAGTTTTGACTCTTAAGGCAGTGAGAATACAGATGTTTTGTTAGACCAGGCTCAGTTCTTTTTATCAGTTTGACTCATGTTGGCTCTACAGGAATGTTATCTTGGCTTCATCTGCTTCCTCCTCCCTCCCAGGAGTGGGGAGGGTTGTTTTTCACCCCTTTAAGTCAGAAAGCTTACATTGTGATCCCAAAGTCTTAATAAAACTACTTCACAGGAGCAAGCATTTGGAATTCTACAGTGCAAAGTACGTTTGTTTCATCGAGATTTTACCTGTATAAAATGAATTTATTCAACCTGAGATTTTCTGACAGAACTAGAAAGAAATGTGCAGCCAAATAGTGATGGAATTCAGTATTCCATTCTTTTACCGTGGAGCTATGTACACACTGTAAGGAGATACAGGGATCGCAAGGGGCTGCTTTAAGATGCATGAGCTGCCAGCACCAAGGCTGCCAGTGTAGAATCCTTTCTGTGGGATCAGGACACAAGTGTTGTATGATGATCCATGTGTGCTGTATTGTTCTTCGTGTTCTTTTCAGCATTCCTTGATGGCTTAAAGTGATGCTAGTACTCAACATTTCTTGGAGTTTCTTATTCCGAACTTGAAAGGTGTGTTGGGAGAAAATGCAGGGAAGCAAAAGGCAACACAAGCTGTCCACCAGATCCATCAGTGGTAGATACTGAATAGTGTGCAGCAAGATGATGTTCCTTGTGTCTCTGAGGGAAGAATTGCATCCATTTTACTCGAAGGATTCAAAGTCATTGTACTCTTAGAGTACTTTATATGTATGGCACAGTAACCTGAATAAATTTTTATGTGAAAAAGTTTCTTTTAGAATTTTTCTTTTCTAGCTAATATAAGTGAAAAGCTGTCTTTAGGAGGAGTAAGAAATGCACTCTGATATTTTTCTTGGTTTCTTTTTAAAGTAGGCCATGAATGTCAAGGGAAGGAGGAGTCTGAAGGTCCCACCCAGAGAGCCCTTCGGGAAGCCAGGCAGCAAAGAAATCCTTCAGGCCGAAAGCCCTTCAAATGATCCAAAGATATAGAGAAGATGGTAGGAGATACCCAGAGGTAGGCAGCATTATTTGCAGTTGTTTAGTATCTAATGCCAAGTACACTTTAAACATTTTATTAACTTGTGGTGAAAAATGCTTGTCCAATAGGAAAGCAGGAATCTTGTCATCTAGCCACAAGTGGTTGGTAAAAATAAATAGGACAGGTAGGTAGCTGGCTTTTAGTTTTAATGAGTTTGTATTGCAACACATTTTTCGGGTAATAAGAGGAACTTTGATTACTTGAAGCTTGCAAGCTCCTTTTCAAGACCCTGATGTAACACACTGGAGAAAGAGCATTGTCCTTAAATGCATGTTGCTTTGTTTTTCAATTTTTTTTTACCTGGAGAAACCCTGACCCATTCCTTGGTGCTTGCAAATGTTTAAAACCTTTCAACCTGTCTGGTTGAGCCAAGTCTGCACAACTGTAACAACTGGGGGGTTAAGGGCTATGAATTACAGCTTTCTTAATAGTCAATCAAGGTTTTTAAACTTGATGATGTAAAAGGGGTGTTGCTGTTTCAGCTTGGAAGTTGTGCAAAATCAAAATTGATCCCTAAATGAATTTAATTGTTGAAAAGAATTTCCTTTGCAGATGTTACACAGCCCTAATTTTATTTTGAGAATCAGCTTAAAACTTTTTTGAGATGAAAAAGTAGCTTTAGTAGTTGGAATTGGCTTCAATCTTTCCTTCTCTCCACAAGTGTATGTCTGTGGTGATTAATTTTTTGTATGTTTGTCTGTTTTTGCAAGGGCATTTCTTCTGTGTGATGCCAGCAGTGCACCTCTCCTCTGAAAAACACACAGTTTTATTTGTTTTCATCACTTCTCATTCTCCTGAACCTCCAAATAAAATAATAAAATAAAATCGTGTATGCTGTGGTGTTTTCTGAAACGCTTCTCGCCACAAATTGGAAATAATTCTGTGCTTTCTCCCTGCGTGTCAGTATCTGAGTGTTACTGAGTCACCTGCTGTTCAGCCCATCCCCACCTCCCCTGTTCTCCCTTCAATGGTTAGAAACGTCTCAGACTCTCGTAGGTAACTCTTCTTTTGGCTTGAGAACAGATGAGTATTTCTTGGCATACGAAATCTTATTTTTTTTATTCCTGTTTCTACTCAATTCATCAGGATTTTTATAATAAACTTCAGTGGAGTTTTCACTCCTAGAATACGTAAACTCTGCACAGGTAGCCTGCCTGGGTCTTTCCTGTTCTCTGAAATTTGTGAGCACTGTTAGTTGACTGGTTCTGGCAAGCATCTGTGTTTCTGCAGCTCTTATGTTTCCCAAATGAGTCCTACCGGAGACCCCGATGTATTTATTTAATCAATGGATTAGAAAACTGGAATAGCTCCAGAAATAAGACATCAGAAAATATGGTTGTGTTTCAATGTACTGTATTTTTACTGTGTCTAAGCACAATTCTAGAAGCTTGAGGTGTTTAATGACCTTTCCAGCAATGGAACAAAATCCTTTTTCCACTTCAGATTTCCTGGAGCTATTATTTCTAAATATTTTCTTGCCATGCTGTTTTAGATTCTGACTGCGAGTCGTCTAACTTTTTGGCTGTTTGAAATAAATGGCAGAGGGAATGGTGAGTCAGAGGGCAGAGGGGTGAGTTAGGACTGTGTTTAAAAGAAAGATACTCTCAGAACTCTGTCCTGTAGTGCATGTTTATTGCCACACGCTTCTCATTTAAATCACATTTTTAAAATAGTTCATTTTAATTACCAGTTTAGTTGTCTGAATGTTTATTCCAGTCGAAAGGCTTAGGTGTAAATGAGTGCCTTGTGTTCTTTAGATCATTTTGTGACTTGTGGATTCGCACTTCTGTTTGCCTCATCTCCTTTGACCTATATCAAGAGATCTTATTAATTTGACTGTGATTTTTTCTTGCAGTGATTCAACAGGACAAGGTCTTTACTGAAGAGTGTACTATAAATAATAGTCNTAAATTTTTATGTGAAAAAGTTTCTTTTAGAATTTTTCTTTTCTAGCTAATATAAGTGAAAAGCTGTCTTTAGGAGGAGTAAGAAATGCACTCTGATATTTTTCTTGGTTTCTTTTTAAAGTAGGCCATGAATGTCAAGGGAAGGAGGAGTCTGAAGGTCCCACCCAGAGAGCCCTTCGGGAAGCCAGGCAGCAAAGAAATTCTTCAGGCCGAAAGCCCTTCAAATGATCCAAAGATATAGAGAAGATGGTAGGAGATACCCAGAGGTAGGCAGCATTATTTGCAGTTGTTTAGTATCTAATGCCAAGTACACTTTAAACATTTTATTAACTTGTGGTGAAAAATGCTTGTCCAATAGGAAAGCAGGAATCTTGTCATCTAGCCACAAGTGGTTGGTAAAAATAAATAGGACAGGTAGGTAGCTGGCTTTTAGTTTTAATGAGTTTGTATTGCAACACATTTTTTGGGTAATAAGAGGAACTTTGATTACTTGAAGCTTGCAAGCTCCTTTTCAAGACCCTGATGTAACACACTGGAGAAAGAGCATTGTCCTTAAATGCTTGTTGCTTTGTTTTTCAATTTTTTTTTACCTGGAGAAACCCTGACCCATTCCTTGGTGCTTGCAAATGTTTAAAGCCTTTCAACCTGTCTAGTTGAGCCAAGTCTGCACAACTGTAACAACTGGGGGGCTAAGGGCTATGAATTACAGCTTTCTTAATAGTCAATCAAGGTTTCTAAACTTGATGATGTAAAAGGGGTGTTGCTGTTTCAGCTCGGAAGTTGTGCAAAATCAAAATTGATCCCTAAATGAATATAATTGTTGAAAAGCATTTCCTTTGCAGATGTTACACAGCCCTAATTTTATTTTGAGAATCAGCTTAAAACTTTTTTGAGATGAAAAAGTAGCTTTAGTAGTTGGAATTAGCTTCAATCTTTCCTTCTCTCCACAAGTGTATGTCTGTGGTGATTAATTTTTTGTATGTTTGTCTGTTTTTGCAAGGGCATTTCTTCTGTGTGATGCCAGCAGTGCACCTCTCCTCTGAAAAACACAGTTTCATTTGTTTTCATCACTTCTCATTCTCGTGAACCTCCAAATAAAATAATAAAATAAAATCGTGTATGCTGTGGTGTTTTCTGAAACGCTTCTCGCCACAAATTGGAAATAATTCTGTGCTCTCTCCCTGTGTGTCAGTATCTGAGTGTTACTGAGTCACCTGCTGTTCAGCCCATCCCCACCTCCCCTGTTCTCCCTTCAATGGTTAGAAACGTCTCAGACTCTCGTAGGTAACTCTTCTTTTGGCTTGAGAACAGATGAGTATTTCTTGGCATACGAAATCTTATTTTTTTTATTCCTGTTTCTACTCAATTCATCAGGATTTTTATAATAAACTTCAGTTGAGTTTTCACTCCTAGAATACGTAAACTCTGCACAGGTAGCCTGCCTGGGTCTTTCCTGTTCTCTGAAATTTGTGAGCACTGTTAGTTGACTGGTTCTGGCAAGCATCTGTGTTTCTGCAGCTCTTATGTTTCCCAAATGAGTCCTGCTGGAGGCCCCGATGTATTTATTTAATCAATGGATTAGAAAACTGGAATAGCTCCAGAAATAAGACATCAGAAAATATGGTTGTGTTTCAATGTACTGTATTTCTATTACGTCTAAGCACAATTCTAGAACTTGAGGTGTTTAATGACCTTTCCAGCAATGGAACAAACTCCTTTTTCCACTTCAGATTTCCTGGAGCTATTATTTCTGAATGCTTTCTTGCCATGCTGCTTTAGATTCTGACTGTGAGTCGTCTAACTTTTTGGCTGTTTGAAATAAATGGCAGAGGGAATGGTGAGTCAGAGGGCAGAGGGGTGAGTTAGGACTGTGTTTAAAAGAAAGATACTCTCAGAACTCTGTCCTGTAGTGCATGTTTATTGCCACACACTTCTCATTTAAATCACATTTTTAAAATAGTTCATTTTAATTACCAGTTTAGTTGTCTGAATGTTTATTCCAGTCGAAAGGCTTAGGTGTAAATGAGTGCCTTGTGTTCTTTAGATCATTTTGTGACTTGTGGATTCGCACTTCTGTTTGCCTCATCTCCTTTGACCTATATCAAGAGATCTTATTAATTTGACTGTGATTTTTTCTTGCAGTGATTCAACAGGACAAGGTCTTTACTGAAGAGTGTACTATAAATAATAGTCTTATTTACAATTAAAAAAAATACTTGTGTATTTGGAGAGAGGTTACATTGATTTCAAGTGTCGTATTCATCTGAATACATGCAAACTCTCTTTATACCATGAAGGAAGTCTGAGTCAGAGCATGAATTGGTGAGTTCTACGGAGTTCAGGTGAGGGAAATATAAAAGAAATAAAGGCAGATAAAAAGCATGTGTTTAAACAAAGTGTTTATGACCGAATAGGAGAAATGAGAACTAAGTGTGGGAGTTCTAGGTGAAATTCACTGTCAGGTATTGTTTAGCCCTTTTCAGTAAAGATAAGTCAATGTGTGAAGTTTCGAAAAATTGAATGGTTTATCCAGTTTTTGAATTTAGGCTTTTGGATTATATCACGTTCAGTAAAAAACAAATATATTGTAATGAAATTGTATCCTTGAGACAAAATGATAAATGTTTGTGTTAACTGCCCTGATACGCAGGAGTGAACTATGGTCATGAAAATGATTTAAAATCATTTCTGTGTCATGGAGCTAAACAGTGATCTAACAAATACCTGTGCTTGCTGCTCAGTAGATGCAAATATGACTCATAGCTGAGCTAGAACACCTACTTCAAGGACAGACATTTATTGCGTTATTGTAATATCCTGTAAAAGCTGAGACATAATTTAAGCCTCAGGCCCCTTTGATGTGAAGTTTGCCACCAAAACAGTGAAAAAGCGACTGGAGCTCTTCTGAGTGAGGATGTATTATCCTGATCTGAAAATCTTTGTTACCAGACTCAATTAAATTACACAATAACAAGCAATTAGGCTAAGCTGTTTACATATCTAGCCCTTAATAAGCCAGTATCAATAGCATAAATATTCTTAGATTAAGAAAGTGTGTAGAGCACTGCTTTAAATATTTAAATGAATTCAAATGCACTCACAGGTCATTAAAATTGTTGAGAATCTTTGATAATGTGTTTTTCATTATCCTGTTGAAAAATACTTTGCCTATTATTGTGTTTTTATTCCCTTAGTTTGCTCACAGAACATGATCTATCTTCTATTGTTTACTACTTATTAGCAGAGCAATTGCAGCTTATGTATTTCGGGTAAATTCTATTTTCCATGTATGTATTACAAAGCAATTTCATTTTCTGGGGTTTTATTTGGAGTAGAAGTTTATCAAAAGATCTATATTGGACATTTTTGGATTTGAAACATGATTTCCGTGGAACAGTTTGTGTAATTATGGCCAATGGAATGGTAAAGAAATTAAATCCTGTCATCATTCAAACATAATAGGTTGAGTAATTGATAAGTAATTGAGTAATTTGAAGATGTGGATATGCCTAAACCCCAGTTTTCTTCACAGTTTTGCGGACAAGTGTGCAAAACTAACTTCTGGTTCTGTGCTCTCAAGGAGAAGGGAAGCTAAAACCAAATAATCAGATGGAGTTTGAATATAAATGAGCCCAAGCATGTTGGTACAGGTTGAGAAAGATGAGATCCCAAAATAGATCAAGAGGGTTGTAAATGGAGTAGGCAATCATTTTATGTTTGTAGTAAGGCTACTAAGGAATCTCTGATTGATAGCGAGTATAGAGCCATGACTGACAGATCATCCTGGGAATGCTTATTTCTGCAGCCCTTCACTGGGACGGTAAAACTCCGGGAAGACTTAATACCACTTACAAAGATATAAGGCTGCAGCCTAGAGAAGGGAAAAGGAAATACAACACCTATTTCAAATGAGATAAAAAGTAAAAGCTAAGAAATCATAGACTAGAGAGCGTAACTTAAATCCCCGAAGAAATTTGTAGTGAATAAGTGAAATTTTATTTGCTATCTGGAAGAAACCAGGAAGACATAATCGTGGTAATGGGTTTTCAAGGAAAAAATGTTTCAATCCAGTCTAAATTGCATCCATGAGAGGATAAAAGTTCACAGGAATGGAAGCGAAGCAATAAATGTTGTAACTTTATCTTACTCTTATGCTAAGAGCTGTTTTGTTTTAATAAGGTGTTGGATCCTGTCTCATGAATCATTCATAGCAGCAGCTGTGGAAATCTGGCCTGACAAACTTCCCTAATTCCTGGAAACAAGGAAATTCATTGAACACGCTTCTGCCTGGGTCTGTTTTCCTCAATGATCTGTAAAGTGGAACAGAAAATCAACCTGCTCATCAACCTTGCAGACCAAGTGAACTGGGTTTGGTGGGGGGTGAATTGCAAGTGTTATAGTTGTGGATGGGGGTACGAGTCAGAACTTGACCAACTGAAGGATTCATCTGCAGCAATACCTGAATTCTGCCTTTTAACTTACCAGATGTGCAAATACAGAACAATTAGAAGCAGTGATGTAATAGCTCTTATTAAGAATAGGCTCTAGTGTGTGTTGTCCAAAACAAACTTAGCATAAGCCAACAATGACATGATGTTGCAAAGGAGCTGAACACCACACTGCGATGTGAACAGGGAGTGTTATATGGAGAAATGTTGCATGTGGAATATTTCTCTTGCATTTATCAGATGGCATGTAGGACTGTGTGCACTTTGCTCACAGCTCTTCAGGGGACAAGTGGAGTGTATATGATAGTGTGATAAGAATGATTAGAAGACTGTGAAGCATAACTATCAAAATAAAGGTAAAGAGAGTGAAATTACATAATTAAAGAACGCCAGTTGGGGGATATTCTTAAAACTAGGAGGTTACTGGTTAAAAAACCCAAAATAACCCCCCCCCAATAACCTTTTAGAAGTAAAAATAGAGATCAAACAAGAAAGGTGAAGATTCCGTACTACAATTTATGAAAGTAAGTACAGTGAATGGAGTAGCACTAGAATAATAGAGTATTGATAAAATAGTAGCACTAAAGCTGGATGATCTTTAAGGTCCCTTCCAACCCAAACTGTTCTATGGTTCTTTCAATATATTGCCTGGGAATTTTGTGTTACTGGAATAGGGTACTCATTTTTCTGGGGTGCAGCGTCCCCTCAGGACTGGGAATGTACTGATTGACCAGCAGAGGATTTGTTGAGCTGTCATTATTATCGATTCGTGCCCTCAAGTTGCCCTTAAGGGAGAGAAAAACACCTTTCGGCCTTGCTCTAGAATAACAGGCCATTTTCTAAGTTTTCTATTTAAGAGCAGCAATATCAGAATAAGTGTCTCCTAATTCCAGTTAGACTCGGTGGCTGGGACAAGGGGGAGGTTCACATATGTGCCTGCTGTATCGGGGAAGAATCTAGGAGATGTGCCAGTCAGTAAACAGGTATTTTAGAAGCAACGAGCATGATTGTAGCTCTAGAATCAAACACAGCTTGTGCAGCTTCTTGGGCAGTGGGGCTGTCACCAGATACACAGGGGAGCCAGCTGTACTCCCATGATAGTAGGTATTAAGCAGCAAAGAATGTGTGTATCTTAGGAATATGGTATCTCTTTATTCCTACTCATGGAATTATTGTTCTATGGCCCAAGTATTAAGAATATGATCCAAGATTAACTTCATGTAAGCTAAAAAGTGTTCTGTAGTCGATTTTGAGGGGATTTCATTTAAAAGAATTGTGTTATTTTTCAGGCTATATTTCTGTTTTTCAAAAAGATATTATGGCCTGAAATGGCAGAAAGAAAAAAAGCTTCTCTTTAGAGTAAATCCATGCTTTTGTTTTAATTTGTGTGTCATTTTCTATATATAATGGATGCGAGTGGTGGCTTTAGTTATAGGATTTGCCTAAATGTGTTTTGTAATGATACATCTATCTGAGAAAAATAAGGAAATGCTTAATAATGTTACCTACAAATCAAGCCGTACATAAAAACGTTAATACATTTTTGTGAAAGACAACATAAAAATAATTTTTCGTCCATCATAGCTCCTTTTTTAATAGGGACACCAAAAGCTGTGCATTTCTACAAATAGGTTGTTTGATATGTGAGGCCATTAGTCCTTGATAAAATTACCTTGCAGAACATCCAAGGAGTTTGTGTGCCAGAGAACATGACTTATTTTGAGCCATTACTGCTAAGAATAGTAAAATAACAGGCCCCTGAGACCGGAAAGAAATACAGAAGAATGTTGGCAAGTAAGATGCATTTGACTAAGTCTAATTGTGTATTTGCTTCATATATTCATATATTGCTTTCTGTGGTTGTGTGTAAATAGTGACAGTTTTTAGAATAATAGCTTGTCTTCTGCAAGACTGAATCTTGCACACCGGAATTATTGAAAACACTACTTATCATAAAATTGTGGATTTTCAATATGTAAATGCTTCTTTGTGCCAGAAGAAGGATCTGCTAGAATTAAATTTAAGTAGTAACTTTGCTGAGAAAATGTAAAAAAGAAAAGTTACGTAAACATCAAAAAAAGACTTTAAAATGTGTGTTTTACTTTATTTTCATTGATAGCTGTTGCTGTCTTTTGCAGAACAGACGCTCCTGTCAAATGGAGCGAGGTGGGGATTGTGTTGTGCATAAGGGTTTCCTTATCCCACTGGAGTCCCTGTAATTATTTCCCTCGTTGACTTAGGGCTTTGTGGTGGGATTTGACTTCATGTGATTTAAGACGGAATCTGCCAACTGAGCAAGGGCCTCTGTACAAAGCACACGCAGCAGGTGAGCAACTAATGTTTGAGCAACACTGTCAGCGTTGATGGGCTTGAGGACTGAGTGATTCCATTAGTTCTGCAATAACACTTTGTTTTCCTTTTCTTTAAAGTGTCAAGACATTTCAAATTTCGCTTGGGAATTGTTTGGGAGTTTCAGAGGGTTCATGGAGGAGAAAGGCTCAGTTGTAGTTGTCCTTTCACCAACCAATATATGGTGCTTGTGGTACAGTTCTTGGAGTTCCACCACCTGGAATTCTGCAGGTTCCACTTGACTCTAACCAAGCAATAGCAGTGCTCTTTGGGATGTTTTGCTTTTCCCTATTTATTTGTTCTGCTGGAGAAAAGGGAAATTGCTGAGTATTAGAGTGCACAGCACTGAGCAGTGTATCTTTGGTTGAGTACCTTGGTTAAGCTATTATTGGTGCAAACCGCATTATTTGTAAGAGGAAAGATCTGAATTCTACACAATTCTATTCCCAGTTTTAATTCTGTTTATTAATACTTGTTTACTAATAATGGCATAATGCAGGAGGTGGGGATGGCAGGAGTCATTGATAGTTTTGGAAGCCTGTCTATGTAATTGTTTCCAGTAGAGCAAAATTATGAT
>WAAB01003191.1:28639-38652 GCA_013389865.1 Piaya cayana | reverse complement strand
TGGAACATGCTGCCCAAGGAAGTTATGGAGTCTCCTTTCCTGGAGATGCTAAAAGAATAGGTAGATGTGGCACTTCAGGATGCAGTTTAGTGGGCAAAATGGTGTCAGGCTGATGGCTGGACTGAATGATCTTAAAGGTCTCTTACCACCTTTGTGATTCTATGATTCTATAACTTTGAAGAAAACATAAATATATTGCAGAAGACTGCAGTTTTCAAACAAAAAAGCCCTAGAACTTGTCCTGTCTTTGATTGTCAAGTCCCCTACAGAAAAAAAATCAAGTTTGTATACTTTATATATTCAGTCAGTGTAGTCATCTGAGAAAATATACCGATGCAGTTAAGAGCCTTGTTTGATAGGAATGGTTGGACTCTATGATCCAATGGGTCTCTTCCAACCTGGTGATTCTATGATTCTATGATTTTTCTGTGAAGAGAGTTACAGAATGGTCTAAATATTATGGAATCACCTAATAGAGTGACACATATCCTTCCTAATCAGTGTTATTTCAACCAGATAATGGGCAAAGGTGTCTGAACAGCCTAAGTAGTTTGGGCATTGTAAGTTAGGGATAATATAACTAGTAATTTGTATGTAGAATTTCTGTTAATTCTTAAACCTTTGAAACCTCAACAATAAAGTTCTTGTACCTATGAACTGGATCTCAAGTAAAGCTACAACTTTGCACATAGCCTAGAAAATTAATCAGATAGTACTGGAAGATCTATTTTGATAAAACCATTTGGGTAGATAATAAAATATCAAGCATAGGACACAGCCAGAAGAGAAATAGCTTATATCCTGTGGATAACCTCAACTGAAGGAACTGCTCTTTGCCACTTCTGGGTTGACCATAATCTCTTCTTCCAACTGAAGGAAGACTTGGACCTCAAAATATCCTCAAAACACTAGATGAAGAGTCAGATTCTTTCACTGGTGAAGCACTGTAGTAGCCAGGGCAGTCACACGTTCTGCAGGACATCTGTGTCAGCTCAGGATCTCATACTTTAAAAATATCCCAGGAATTTGTTGGCTCTTGCTATGTGAACTATTTACTCTTGAGAAAGAACTGGAAGTCAGGCAACTACAAGATATTAACCACAACAAAAGTTAATAATTACTCCAAGTAGTTGAGGTGAGACTTACCACTTTTAGTGGGGCAATGTACATTTTTAATAATCTCTTTTGATAATCTCTCCTTTAAGAGGACTGGTAGGTTGTGTGGCAGGGTGCAGTTTTAGGGAGAGTGATTCACCTTGTGGAAGCATGACCAGGCACAATAGAAATGAAACCTTCAGTCTGAGTTTTCACAGGTCAGCATAATATTACAATGGGATAAGAATATCAAGTGCTGTCCTCATACTGTAGATTAGAAATGGTGAGAACTCGCATTCTTATGATCATAACTGCTTTCAAACAGGTCTTTTTTTAATGGAGAAGGCATGGAAGGTATGGTTATGCAATAGTTTCCTTTTCCAAGTGGTGCTGTGAAACTCTTCCATCTTTGTGAATGTTATGGGCTAATTTGTTTTGCAGTGAAAACACAAGTTCCCCTGATTTTCTCCGACTAAAATGATCATTTAATCAATGTGGTGTTAATTGCAACTACCTTTATGTTTACAAATGCTTTTAAAGCTGTATTTGTAGGAATATTTTTAGGAATCTTTGTCTTATCAAGAGAAATGAAGGACTGCTTTCTGTAAAATCTGAGAGACCTAATTGGGAATGTGTATGTGGATGGCAATAGACAGTGGTGTAGGTGGAAGGAATATTAACCCAGTCATGAAACATGCAGCATGGTGTTGNCAACCTCCTTTCAGGTAGTTATAGAGAGCAATGAGGTCTCCCCTCAGCCTCCTCTTCTCCAGGCTAAACACCCCCAGCTCTCTCAGCCGTTCCTCATAAGGCCTGTTCTCCAACCCCTTCACCAACTTCGTTGCTCTTCTCTAGATTCACTCCATAGCCTCAACATCTGGTGGGTCTCTTCCAACCTGGTGATTCTATGATTCTATGATTGTATGATCCTTCTTGTGGTGAGGGGCCCAGAAGAGAAAAGAGTCCCCATTTGTTCACTAAAGAAGGAGACATAGCCACAGAATGTGTATATGCCTATTTTAAAAATAATGAAAAATTAAATGCATAAAATCTGAATTGTGCTTTCGGCTCTCAGAGACTTCCTGAAATAACTTCTGGAATGCTTCATTCTGACGTATGTAGAAAATAGATATCTGAGACAGGAAAGCGTAATGAACTTCTTATCAGATAGAGAGAGTGACCAAGGGAAGAACAAATAGGAAACTTCTGCCATATCCTTCAACATGTTGCAAGAACCAATTGCGTAAATTATATTTCTGTAAGCAGGTGCTGAACTAGTGGCCAAACCAAAACAGGATCGGATAAAGTGGAAGGGTGGTAGGCTTCAGAGCAAGCATACACACCCAGCTACAGATAGGGACTTCCTAGAATGTGATGAGAGACAGAAAGTCATAAGGCTTGTACATGCTGATGACAAAGGGGTCTGAATGAATAAGATATCCCAAAAACATGGGAAGTTCAACACTGAGAAATGAGGAGATCATTAGAGTAATGACCAAAGCCTCTTGATGAATGTTGATACCACTGACATCTCCTGAGTACCCCATATACCTAAACCTACTCCTTTCCACTGGGGATCTCCTTGTAGAGCACCTGCATTTGCTTCTGGGATGTGAGCTCCTGCATGCTTCCCAGGGCCTCTCCAGGTATACCTGGACGTGGGTTGATGGTGGCTTTTCTGCACTAGTGGTGCGCTCTGCGCTTAGGAAGTCAAGGGTGTCTTTTCTGCTGTGAACTATGTGTGCAGGACTGGGAGCTGTCATCACTCATCTCAGACATATCTGGCTAGTGTTGGCTCATGTTTCCAAATAATGAAAAGTAATAAAAATACTATTAGTACAAGAGTCAGGCTTAATGACGGCCTGAAATAATAAGGGACAATCCTTGGCTGCCTAACAAAGTCTTCTGAATAATATAGAAGTATTTTAATTTTTGTTACTGTTTTATTTTGAACATAAAATGTGACCTGGAAATAAAGAAAATGTACTGTTTTGCAGTGACTCAGTATCACATTAGCTCAGGAATTCTCTTTAATTTCTAAATGAAAAAGTCTCAGTTCAGGATTTGAGTAAAACAAACTGAGACCAACAACAAAAACAGACAAACTACAGAGAAATACCGCACTGTCACCTTCTGGATTTCTGTGGTGTTTTTTGTTGAGTACCTAGCACCTTGGATTTAATTGACAGTTATCATCAATCTCTCATCCTTTCCCTTGGCTATACATTCTCAGTATAACTAGGAGAAAAAAATGTGGCATTTTCCTTTTCCCCTCTACCTTTGCTCTTTTTCCCCACCCACTAAACAACACTTAAAGTCCACACCAGAATCAGAGGTGTTGAGCAAATATTGCAGTGGTTGGAGGGGGAGAAAGCACTGCTGGTGGAGAGCATCTACAGAAAGTCCTGTCTGTATACCACTTCTCAAGGTGACCTTGGCTAGAGTCACTTTAAATGCAGAGGACAGTGGATTACTGTCAGCTCAGATGTTGTGGTCTGAACTTGAAATAACTCAGTTGACTTCAGTCCCTTTCTTTCCATGCTGCTCTGTAGAAAGAGGTACAAGGTAAAGTGCAAGACTGACTACAGAAAGGCAGCAGAGTGTCAGCAAGCCTGTTTATCAAAAGTTGTGGCTGGTTAACCATTCAGTACATTTGGTCTTCCCTGTGAATGCCTGCCTGAATTAGCTCTATGCAGACCTAAGCCCATGGTGCATCCTCACATGTTGGTATCTTAATCAAGCCAACTTTTCTTCTTTTGCAAGGAGAGTATATTCTGTATTGACAAATAGTTACATTTGGCTTAACAGGGGGGAAAAAGAGAAAAAGAGGCCCAGCTCATTTCTAATTTATTTCAGACACCTGTAATCCATCTGAAGATGCATCTTCCTCACAACTGAAGGTGAAAGTAAGTACCTGCTTGAGGACCAACAGTGAAGGAGACATGAGAGTGAGGTTCATGTTCAAGAAGAGAAGGAAGTCAATATGCCAAAATACTGACTTGATCTGCATGAATGGCAAGGATATAAAGTTGTCATTATTCAGTTCTCCCATGTGCTGAACTCAGCCAGATTAATGAATATTGGGAAGGAAGAAAAAGGAGCAAAATAAAATAATGTGAAGTGGAGGAAAGACAGAGGCAAACTTCCCTTTCTGTCAAAAATCCCCCAACATTGCTTCCAGTTAGCATAATCCCCAACCTTCAGCCATGGAGTTACAAGTCCCATGCTGCCTCTTTGTTCAGCTGTACTCATGTGAGCTAAGTTCTCAATCTCACAGTCCAGCTACTCCATTCATCTTCTGTCTTCTTTGTGGGATCCAGGGTACATTTGTCTTCTCAAGGCCAAGTGTCATGGAGAACAGAAATGAACATTGCCGTTCAGTGGATTTCTGCATTATTCCTTCTTGCTCTTGGATGCTGCAATTTGATGCAAATTCAGAGCAGGTGTGAGGCAGAAGTCAGGGAATAGTTAGGTGAAATGAAGCCAAAGCAGAAAACAGTCTTGATAAATGTAATGAGCTAAATTCATTAATTTGTTTCCTACCTTCCATGACCAAGTCATGCATTACTGACTCAGGTACCCAGGCTTCTTCCTGATCTGTCTTCATGTGCAAGTATGACTGGAGGAGTGTTGTACATGCACTGGGTCAGAAGAAAGGTGAGAAGTCTTAGATAGACCAATCCAAATACAATGACTAAAATCAACTGAGATTATGTCATAGAATCATACAGTCATAGAATAGTTTGGGTTGGAAGGGAACTTAAATATCACCTAGTTCCAACCCCTCTTTGATGAGCAGGGACACGTCCCACTAGATCAGGCTGCCATGTCCTATTTAATTCAAATGTTTTGCAATTATAAAAAAAAGACGGTTTGCAAACATGTTTTACTGAAACTATTGTTTATCTGAAGCAATGAAACCTTTATGTTCACAGAAATCTGTCTTTGTGGCTCAAAGCTGACCACTTGATGCTGTGTAGAGCTGTTTGAATTTCATCTGAAGAGATCATTTTCCCAAGCATAAGAAGGAAATGCATTCATACTACCAGTGTTAAAATTCAACCCTGTTCACCAGTGTTCTCAGGTAATTAATTGAAAACCTTACCATCACAAAAGTAATTAATTTAAAGTTTGTCTGGGTGTTTACTTAGAGAGGATTTTGTGCATAAAATCTCCAAACAGGACTTAGAAAAATGGGCAGTTCTTCTCTGATGAGTCTCCGGGCTCATCATCTCTGGAATGGATTGGGCAGCACAGGGGGGAATATAATAACAAGAAAAAAAAATGAAGGTAAGAGAATGAAATTTGTTCCTCATAGTTTATTTTAAAGAAAAGCATAAAAGCCTAAGACTTTCACTCTCAAAAAAATCTGCCATAGGACCTGATTAGCATCTTCTGAAGGAAAAAAAATCCATTTCTTGGGTAATACACTCAACACATTATAATTAATGCATTTAAATGTGTGCCTTCCTTAAGGGCACATACTATGTTAGTATCAGGGTTTTAGCAATTTTTGCAAAGGAAGCTGAATCTTATTATATAGTCTTTTAGACCTACGTTATTCTTTCACAAAGAAACCAGTTATCTTGTTTATGTATTCTTGAGAGTGCAGAGCTGGAAGCCTTAAGTATTTATGCAAATGCTTGAAAGTACACCACTGAAAATTCAAGGCCTTTTCATTCCTTCTTATTTCCTTTCTTGGGTTTTTTTTTTTTTTTTCAAACCACTTTTGTTATATGCAGAATGTTACATACATCTGTGAAAAAACAAGACAACTTTCCATTTACAGTAGCTAAACACCGAGCCTAATCTTGTACTTCTTACTCATGCATAACTCCTGACTTAGAATATATCCATATCTGGTTTCATAAGTAAATTTCAACAATTAAAATAAGAAATCAAATAATTGATATAAAACCAAAGTACTTTTTTTAATACTAAGTATGAGAAAGGGTGCCTCACATTACAGCATAAATCTATATTTAGTGTCTCCTGGCAGCTCACAGAACAAAACAGAAGAGGGTTGACTCTGTTCTCAATTAATTTAGTGGGTTTTTTTCTGTTACTTTCAGCTGACACAGTTAGAACAAAAGGGAAAGGCTTTTACCTGTCTCTCAGAGCCCTGTCTCTGAATTATGTGAGATACTTTGCTGGCAACTTAGAATTGCACCAAAAATGCTGCAAGTGGAGAATGCAGAGGTGTATAGAACAGACACTTCTCTGCATATTTAAACCAGAGCAAGTTCCACTCTGTCTTTAGAGCAAGTCCATGAAAAAAGTCTTGCTCTTGAGTGACTACTGCTGCATGTACTCTTCTTTGCCCTCTGCTGCCCATGGCCATCTGGTTTGTTGCCCATCTATCCTTATCTGCCAGACAGTACTGTGAGGGGATACTGAAAGCCTAAAAGTGTCACTATCTGCCCTCAGGTAGGGATAACAGGGATGTCCCCTTAGCACAGGATTAGGGCACAACTCTATAATCACTTGAGATTTCCTCAACTCCTGTGCTAGATCCTGGCTGATGACCGTGTGTGTGTGGCTTACATGAGACAGCATGGAGTGTCTTCTGTGTAAAATAAGAACATGATATTTCCTGAAAATGTAGGCCAATTTAAGGTTTACATTTAATATATTTTCATTAATTTAAACAAACACTTGCTTTGCTACCTATCTCCATAGATCTGTGCAACCCAGAAAATGCATGCTGGGGCACTCCAGATTTCTCAGGGAGGAACTGTGGGCTCCTTTCCTCCACCAGGTTGTTCTAAAGTTTTCTTATTCACAGGTTTAACAACAGAGAATGAAAATTCCCATGTCCTGATTCACACTTGCACTGTGGTGCTACCTTGAAGGGAGTGAAAGAGAAACCAACAAATCCCTTTGGGAGCCAGAACTTCCAGTTCCTCCTACTTAACTTTAGATGTCTATAAATCAGTCATCTGCGTCATTCTGTGATCACTTTATNTGGAGTTGAAAGAGGAGCTCCAGAGTGCTATTTATTTCACCTTTATGTAGAATTCCAAAACTGCTTAGATGAGACACCCTGAAGGACCTATTCTCCTCCATTGACTATAAAGGCATAATCTGACTGAGGTGTAGTTCTTCCCTCCTTTAAATGTCTAAGGTTAAAAGAGGTAAATGCCATCCCAACTCACTTCAGTGGGCATTGGATCAGGTCTGCTATGTGCAGTAAGGATGTGCATTTGAAAGTGGTGTAATTTGTTCAGATTTGGTTTTTTAATACCCTTGTGTCACTTTGGTGCTTAGAAGCCTTTTGGAAGGAGGGCAATATAAATGTGACTTCTTCATTGATGAAACAGCAGAGCAGACTGGGCTTAACGAAAAGGTCAGAAGGACAGAATATAATTCACTGTTTTCTGCTTCACAGTCTGCAGGTTAAAACGTTTTGGGGAGGAAAGAGTCAGACATACTATCATTTGTGATGTCCAGTGACCTCCATGAATAATAGAGTCTAAATAAAAAAAGTATGATAACTACCCAAAGATTAAAAAGTGTTTTACTCAGATTATTTGGTAAAGTCTCATGTTCAGAGCAAAGTCCTGTTGCTTAACTTTTGGACTGCTTGAAAGCAAGCACAAATTAGAAACATTTAAACAACAGTAAATTTGCTCATGGGCAGGAGAGATAATGTTTGCAGGATCCGTTTTTTTCATATGGAAAAGTAATACTATTCCCAAGCCAAAAATAAAGCATTTCTGCTGTTAACATTCGACTCTTCTGTTCACTGAAATGTAACCTCCATTACTTAGTCAACAGCTGCTAAAAGCAAAATGGTTTTCCAAGGTAGCCATTGTAGATTGGAACTTCCCTAGATATATACATAAATGTGAATTTATCTTAGTTACAGTATAGCAATTTTCATCCAATATATAATAGCATTTTCTTCTATTTTATGTTTGTAATTGCCTCTTCTCTCATTCAGTATGCAATAAATTACGTTTTATAGTCAGGTGCTTTCATTTAAGTGAATTGAAGTTTTATCATTACATTGCAAGTGTTCATTAGGCTTTACTTTCCTGCAGGTGAAAGTAATTTCTGGCCTTACCTAAGAGAGGTTGAAAGCTGTTGCCTACTGATTTAGGTGTTTCCTGGAATTTAGCCTTTGTTGTGTACATCCAAATACTTTCAATCAGCCTCCTCCTTTGAACTCACAAAGTGGCCCTTTGCTCTTGGCAGGTGAAGCTGACCTGGATCTTCCCCTGTTGTGCGGTAGCATCATGTGCCAGACTTCAAACAAGATTTATTTTTAATGTAGTGCTGATAAAATGATGGAGTTTGTTGTTGATGGACTAAATTCTCTTGAGAGTACACTTAAGCTCTAAATGTGATCTGGGTGGTGCAGCTGTGTGAGTGTATCGCAGAATCATGGAATGGTTTGGGTTGGAAGAGACCTTAAAGACCACTGAGTTCCAAACCCCCAGCCATAGGCAGGGACACCTCCTACTAGACCAGGCTGCTCAAGGCCCCATCCAACCTGGCCTTGAACACTTCCAGTAAGGGGGCATCCACAACTTCCGTGAGCAACCTGTTCCAGTGCCTCACCACCTCCATAATGAAGAATTTCTTTCCAATGTCTAATCTAAATCTTCCCCCTTCCAATTTAAAACAATTGCCCCTCATCCTGTCACTCCATGCCCTAGTAAAAATATCTCTCCCCAGCTTTATTGTAGGCTCCTTTCATCTACTGGAAGGCTGCTATAAGGTCTCCCCAAAGCCTTCTCTTCTCCAGGCTGAACAAGCCCAACTCTCTCAGCCTGTCCTCATAGCAGAGTTACTCTAGTCTTCTGATCATCTTTGTAGCCCTCCTCTGGACACATTCCAACAGTTCCATATCCTTCTTATGTTGAGGATTCCAGAACTGGACACAATACTCTAGGTGGGTTCTCATGAGAGTGGAGTACAGGGGGAGAATCATCTCCCTTTACCTGCTGGCCACGCTTCTTTTGATGCAGCCCAGGATATGTCTGCCCTTCTGGGCTGTGAGTGTGCATTGCCAGCTTATGTTGAGCTTCTCATCAATGAACCAGTCCTTCTCTCAGTCACATCATCCCCTGTAGTGTAATGAAACTGCATATTGCCTCAACTTGGCCTTGTTGAAATTCCTGAGCTTAACACAGGCCTGCTTCTCCAGCCTGTCCAGGTCTCTCTGGATGACACCCCATCCTTCCAGTGTGAAAACTGCACCGCCTAGCTTGGTGTCATCTGCAAACTTGTTGAGGGTGCTCTTGATCTTGCTGCTATCATTGATGAAGATATTAAACAGCACTTGTCCCATTACAGACCCCTGAGGGACACCACATGTCACAGATCTCCATCTGGACATCAAGCCGTTGATCACTACTGTCTGAATGTGACCGTGCAACCCATTTCTTATCCACCAAACAGTCCACCCATCAAATCCATATCTCTCTAATTTAGAGAGAAGAATGTCGCGGGGATCGTGTCAAAAGCTATACAAATGTCCAGAGAGATTGCATCCATTGCTTTTCCCATGCCCACTGATGTGGTTGCACCATCATAAAAGCCACTAGTATGGTTAGGCAGGACTTACCCCTGGTGAAGCCATGCTGGATGTCTCAAATCACCTCTCAAATCACCAGATAGTGGTGGTAAATGGTGTTAAAACCAGCTGGAGGTCAGTTACAAGTGGGCTTCCCCAGGGCTCAGTGCTGGGTCCAGCCCTGTTCAATGTCTTCATCAATGACCTGGATGAAGGCATTGAGTGTACCCTTAGCAAGTTTGTGGGTGACACTAAACTGTGTCAAAGTGTCAATCTGCTGGAGGGTAGGGAGGCTCTGCAAAGGGATCTGAACAGGCTGGACCGATGGGCAGAGTCCCATGGCATGAGGTTTAACACAGCCAAAGGCCGGGTCCTGCACTTGGGGCACAACAACCCT
>WAAB01003191.1:1214-28256 GCA_013389865.1 Piaya cayana | reverse complement strand
ATTCCTGTCCTCCATGTGCTCTAGCATAGCTTCTAGGAGGGTCTGTTGCATGGTCTTCCCAGGACAGAGGTGAGGCTGAGAGATCGGTTGTTCCCAGGGTCATCTTTTCTACTCTTTTAAAAAAAGAACACAGTGCTACCCTTCTTCCATTCACTATGGATTTCTCCTGACTGCCATGATTTTCCAAGTATCATGGAGATTGTCTTGGCCACCATATCAGCCAATTCCCTCATGACACTGGGGTGCATCTTGCCGGGTCCCATAGACTTCCCCAGGTGTTCACGAACCTGATCTTCCCCTACCGTGGGAGGGGCTATACTCCCCTTGTCTCCATCCACACACACACACACACACACACATATGATATTTCTTTTTGAAAAACAAAAATTTGTTATAGAATCTCCTGTGAAGAGGTGTTTTTCTGAGGTTGTACATCCCACTTGTATGGTTCTGTGTTCTTTTGTCTTATCCTACTCTGTCCCAAAGAACGATGGATGTTCTACAGCTGTGACTTCCCTGTTACTTGGAGGAAAACTGTTTCATACTGTCTGTTGCAGCTGAGGAGACCATGAGTGATTGACAGGGTAAGAAGGAAAGAAGAGTCAAAAGGCCTGTATCCACCAGCTCTTTGGCAGTGCATGCCCCCAGCCATACACCATGGTTGTATTTGCACAGGCTGTTTGTTCATATTATAGTTATGCCTTCTCACAACTGCTGCCTCTGGTCTAAATTAGTTAGTATAATCTTACATATCGAGGCTCCTAGGGAGTCTAGTGATCATCCAGTAACCTTAACGTAGCACTGGTTGCTAGGACATTGCATTTTGGAGAAACTTGGTAAGTTAGTGCACCACAAACTATTGAAAGGCTGTTTTCCTGTGATCATCCTGTGAATATTCTATGGGCATGAAGAAGTAGGTACTTTTGTTAGTGATATTCATGGATTTCAGGAACACAGAATCTATTCCTGAAACTGAGGAGCAGTTGAGTTTTAAACACAGAGCTTATTAACTCAGCATAGAAAAATGGATAAAACCTGAGTGGAGGTTATAGATTGAGACAGAACTGCTTATTATTCTCTAGTTATGTCAGAACAAACAAGGTCCTACTCTGACATTTCTGTTCAATACTGTCTCTATGAGGAATGAGGATATCTGTTTCCTCTAATGCTGGCCTGTTCCAGTCTTGCTCAAACGATCCTTTACTTGCGAAAAGAGAAATGTGAAACTAGGAGTTGATCATAGTACTCCCTTCCAGCCTTAGAATCTATGAGTCTTCTTAACCGTGGTGACAAATCAACAGGGAATACATGCTCTGCTCTCTTGTGAGTCTCGACAGTGTGCTGAGCTGGGCAGTGAGTACCACAGAACTGCATATAACAGAGAAATCCCACTGTGTTTCAGCAACTCATACTATCGCAGGCAGGCATATGGACATACAAAAATGTTAACAAAACATCCACAGGATGGTTTTGTTTTTTTTCTTGGGAACACTATTGTACAAGAGGACGTAGTTAATATTTCCATTGGAGGGGAAAGAATCTTGATTTACTTAAGAGCTTCCTCTAATCAAATCCAACTTAAGTCTTGCCTACTTAGGCAATTGCATCCATTTATCTTTTCTTTCTTTAGGGTGGGAGTTAAAAAGGTAGATCTATTTGAAGGATATAGACTCTATGTGTTTGAAGGAGTTGCATCATTCCTTTTTAAAGTTACAGTACTGGCTGAAAAAAGAAGTTTTGTAAAAGGTAGGAAGGCATTGGGCTGTAGCCAGGCTTTGATTTGAGGGAGTTTCCCTCAGGAGATCCCTTCCAAAAACTATACTTTCATTCAAAGTTAGTAATCACCTAAATATAGAGCTGTGTTTGGACAGCATAATGGCTGTTCCTTCTGTTCTGGAACTCTCATGAAGCACCACGAATTTTCCCAGAATTATTTTTTTTACATTTGTTAGCCAAGTAATTTTAAAAAGCTTCTTTAGTTCATGGAAATTTTATAAATCTTGCAGAACATTTAATATTCAGTAGTTTCTTTTAGCCTGATTTGTGATCTAAATTGCAGGGCAGAAATTCCTTTTCCTGATCAGGTGTCCAGATTCAATGAACAGAAAAGATGATTAAGCAAATAATTGCTGTTTATACAAGCACAGTGAAAAATTGCTTGAGATATTCACCAAAAGAGACACCTTGCCCAGGAAGCTACAGGTTATGAATTTCCTTTATAAATATTTCCTGTGCTTCATTGTACATGGAAATATTTTACATCATACAGGTAAGTATGGTAGGTATACTCAGATAAGTGCCTGAGCTTGACCCTTGCTCTCTTCCCACTGACACCTATAGTTTCTTCCCAGTTGGAGATCCCATTGCCTAGACTGGGTCATGTCCTGTCTGCTCCTCTCAGCAAGGTGCTTGGAGCTGGTGCAACAGCAGAAGCGGTTGGGCTGGAGGATGGGACAGAAACTCCCAGTCCCTGCCTGTAGGCATCAAGGGAAAAGTCCCCAGGCCATGCACAGACACAGTGCACATGGCCTGAGCTGCCCCTCTCCATGTTGCACCCTCAGCAGTATTGCAGATGACACCAAGCTGAGTGATGTAGTTGCCACATCGGAAGGACAGGATGTCCTCCAGAGGGACCTGGACAGGCTGGAGAAGGGGGCCAATGAGAACCTCATGAGATTCAACAAGGCCAAGTGCAAGGTCCTACACCTAGGTTGGGGCAATCCTCGATTTCAGTACATGATGAGGGATGACATGATTGAGAGCTGTCCTACAGAGAAGGACTTGGGGGTGCTGGTTGATGAGAAGCTCAACATAAGCCGCCAATGTAGGCTTGCAGCCCAGAAGGCAAACCCTGTCCTGGGCTACATCAAAAGAAGGGTGGTCAGCAGGTAAAGGGAGGTGATTCTGCCCCTCTATTCCTCTCTCATGAGAACCCACCTAGAGTATTGTGTCCAGTTCTGGAATCCTCAACATGAGAAGGATATGGAACTGTTGGAATGTGTCCAGAGGAGGGCTACAAAGATGATCAGAAGACTAGAGTAACTCTGCTATGAGGATAGGCTGAGAGAGTTGGGCTTGTTCAGCCTAGAGAAGAGAAAGCTCTGAGGAGATCTTACAGCCATCTTCCAGTACCTGAAAGGGGCTACAAGAAAGCTGGAGAGGAACTGCTCACAAAAGCTTGTGGTGATAGGACAAGGGGGAATAGGTATAAACTGGAGAAGGGCAGATTTAGACTAGACATATGGAAGAATTTCTTCACCATGAGAGTGGTGAGACACTGGAACATGTTGCCAAGGGAAATTGTGGATGTCCCATACCTGGAGGTGTTCAAGGCCAGGTTGGATGGGTCTTTGGGCAGCCTGATCTAGTGAGATGTCCCTGCCCATGCTGGGGGTTTGGAAGTAGGTGATCTTTATGGTCCCTTCCAACCCTAACTATTCTGTGATTCTATGATTCTATGTTTCCTGAGGACCCAAACCAGATCTGTATATGGGGACATGTGCAGGGCAGGTAGCATGACCCACCTGGTTCAGGCTGGCTGCCTCTGACCTCAGGATTGTTCCTAAAGATTTGTGTTGAAAATCAGTTTTTTTGGTGTACATGATTGAGAAAAGGCTGATAAACTACTGAGCAGTTTAGGTATTTGATCAATATTTCCATCTATCTACTTAAAAATACCTGTATTCTTCTGAGAGAAATCTTACAGTCAGTCTTACAACCTTCCTACCTGAATTCAGAGCATGTTTTCTTTTATTACTATCATAGTAAATAATAATTTAATGTGATTCTTTTAATGGATTTTCTGCTCTGACATTTAGCTTGGTCCGTGTTAATATGCCAGGACTTCCTCTCCTGGAAATATGAAGATGCTGTGTGTTTGTATTCCGCTTAGAAACAAACATGTCTGCCATATATGTGATTTTAAAAAGCAGGTGACTATTTTGTGCAACATTCTTGTTGGAACCCTTCACTTTATTGTGAACTCTATAAAGGGCCTTTGGAGACGCCACTGTGCCTGTTCCATTATTTCATTGTAACAGAAGCTATGGGCCACATGTGTTTGCTGGCAAGATTTTTGGCAGTGTTGTTAGCTCTGGGAGGTGTTTGGAAAGTGTTTAAAACAATGTTAAGTGGTTTCTTTATGACCAATTCAACAGCCAAAATGGAGAATTCTTCAGATAATTGTGAAAAGTAGGTTTTACTCAGAAATAAAATGTTTACAAACCCCTTGAAAATGCTCAGCTGCACGTGGAGCTCTGCTTGTTGCCGTATGAGAGTGCTGAGAGGGAAGCTTGTCCAGGTTAAATGTGGCTGAGTCCGTCTTGCTTTTCTCTACCAGTCAGCATTTGGATCTGCTTTTGCAAATTCTGCAAATTAACAGGGATGAAAATTATTGCATCAAATAATTTTATTAAATGTATTACTTACTGGGATCATTAGCTACTGCTGTAAGGTAAAAAAAAACCCCCAAACATGCAGCCTGTTTGCAGTTTATCTTGTGCCTCTTCAGAGAATGAGGAAAAGAGTAATCTTCATGCTGACCCTTTCCTTAGCCTCATCAATCACAACTGGAAAGCAAAATGTTGCAACTAGCTCTTAGTAGCCCCATAGATTCATCACCTTCCGATAGCTCCCTTCTTCATTCACTCTTTGCAGTCTCTGAGGGGTGTTTGTGGGTAGGACTGAAGCTGTCAGGAGCAGGTTTGCATACCTGCCCAGTTTATCACCAGCCTATTGTGGGGAGACCACAGCAGTATCAATATTTGTATGGCTTGCTGACAGGTTACAGGTAATGACATCTCGGATCAGCCAAACCCATAAGTTCTGGAAACTCTCACCTATAGTTCTGCTGTGGTTATTTAACATCTCTGTACATTTGCCAGTAAAATCTTTGAGGTGGGATGCTGGGGTCTTTATCAAGAGCACATGAGGGAGTATTCTATTAAGTATATACAGCCATCACCAGTGAGAGATAGAATGAAATATGAAAGTGCAGGAGAGAGAGCAAAAAGAATAGACATGCAGACAGGTTTATTGCCAGATTTGGGTGACTTACAGCTCCCATGGTGTCTTTAGGTCTCTGGAAAAGGTCAGAAGGTTTCTTCTGTATAGAAACTTGGACCCAGAACTTGGGGAAGAGCTTCAAATAAAGACTGTTGTACAGGCAGCAAGGAAAGTATGGTATTGTAGTCAGGAAGGGAGGGTGTGGGAGACAGTGAGGATGATTTTAGTTGCTAACAATAAGAATGTTGCACGGTGTGAAAGGGCCCCACAACTTTTGTGTGCATGTCTCTCTTCAAGGCATGGATGGAACAATGCAACTGATTTTTATACTTCAGATGAGAAAAAAAACCAGAGACATGCTTCTGAAAGGCAATGAATGTATAGAACTGGGAGGAATTCCCCCTTAAATAACAGGGCAAATGTAAAAGTGGGGTAAGAAATGCAAGTATAAAACTATAGCTTTGGCACAGATTTTTCAGCTGTGTCACTTCATTTATGTTGCTGTAGAGCAACCAGAAACAAACTAACTTGATGGAATTCACATAATAGCCCAAATAAATTAGCAATTTTGATTATTTTAGCAATAAATACAAATTCTTCATGCAAGTTAATCTCTATTGTATGAATTGATGTACTGTGCTGAAAATAAATTGGTTTTTTTGGAAATTCTTTCTAAGATAAACAAATATTTTAGGTGATGTGGGACTTGCTACATTTCTTGCAGCAGGTAAAGCTCACAGTTAACTGGTAAGAGAATATGAATAAGTTTTGATACTTGGTTTGGATTTGATCTATACATTCTGAAAACACAACTGTATAAACTTTACAGAAGTGATATTACTATGAGATATGGGGCTTATATACCACTGGCATAAAAAATGAAATTCCAAACCCGCAAGATTTTGGGAAGTTTTGGTGTAAATGATCATTACTTGGTTCTGCCTGCTCTTCTATCTCTATTCAGATGTTTTCAATACTTTCATAAACAAAAAAATTTCTTAGGCAATATCTTTGTGAATGTTATGTAAGCACTAGGCATAGCTATTTAGTTATTTTTCTGCCTTTCAAGCTCTATTTCTTTTTCTTTCATGAAGAAGTGGGATTTGAGGAAGCAGGAAAAGAAATGATTGAATATCTCGTGAGTTCTTTACTGGCTTATGAAAGGCTACTTTGACATGGGCTAGAAAAAGAACATATACCGTAGTATCTTAAACGTAACAGGAAGACTAATAGTAATAATAGCATTGCCACCCAAAAGTCCCAACTGAGGTCCTGACCTCATTGTTTTTGTTATTGTACAAAATAGAAAAGCAATTATGTGTTGCTCAGCCCAGTCAGGAAAAGGTGAGTGGCTCCGAGAAGGAGCAAAGAATATGGCATAAGAGAGTCTTGTTTATATTTGTATCTTTTAATTTTATGTATACAGGCATAGATTTTAGCCCCCAGCTTTTTCATATATCACTTACCTGGTACTTAAATATTCAGCTTAATATAGAAATGCATCTGCAATTTTCTGAGACACACAATTTTCTGATTAAAAACTGTTGTCTTTCATTGGGAAAATAAAGTGTAGATGATAATTATAGAGTTTAGTCACATTGTGTGCAACATACTGAATTGTTGACTTATATAAAAGAGCTTAACTTGTAGCTTACACTCACTGAGGAGCTCTTAAATTTAATAAATAATCATGATGTTATGTGGAATTTTCATTATTTGCCTCATTTTACAGGCTAATTTTATGCATACACAAATTAACCCACAATGGTAATAGCTGAAGTGAATGAAAGAAACAACAAAATAAGAGGAAATCAAATTACAGTTTCTATATATAAAATACAAAAGAGGAAAGGTCATAATTTAGCTGAGTCAAACAAAAGGCACTTCTTCATAGAGTAATGTACTTCATAAAAATAATTTAGGTAATACAAAATTATGAAATAAGCACTAACATTTATTGATAAAAACATTATACTGAGAATATAATGAATGGAAACCCTTCACAAAACCATCATAACTCTACTTTTTAAAAGTTTTTTATGATTTATTAATGAGATTTGTTAAAAAAGAAAAAAACAAGTGGAACAAACTAAAAAATATCCCAACAATTAAACATATACTTATCTCTGAGCACACATTCATATTTGACAAAGCATTTCAATATGTGTTTACTTTCACATATGTGATATCTCAGCTATGTATGTCATATGGGGATTTATTTCAATCTCAGTTTTTAAAAATGCATTGAAAGTTTTTCATGTAATTAATATTGTGTGGAAGTGAGGCCAGTTCACAAGGGAAACTGATGTAATATTAAAATGCTTTTGTTGGATACAAGGAGAAAGAAAAGATACTAGAAAAAACCCTCACTTACTGAGAGCTTTTGGAAAGCTTTTAAATGGGTGGAGTGGAGTAGCCACTTGCTGTTTAGATGATATAAACTTGGACAAGGGCATATATAAATTCTGAAAATCTAGAGATTCAAGGTATGGTGACATGTATTTCAGAATAATTTCCTTTATTATTTGCTATCCTAAACAAAACTTCCACATAAGCAGCTGAGTAAAATGAAAACTCTGTGGCTGAAAAATAAATGTCAGAGGACATAAAATACCTGAATATGTAGGTACATAATGGTATTTCCAGTAAATCCAATTATCTCCCAAAATTTAATACATTAATGCATACTGTTTGGATAATTCTATACATTAAAGTATAACAGAATAAGCATGAAGTGCCAGGATTTTCTATTTCACAGCCTCTTAAGATTTGCCTAGAAATATAACTTTATTTAAATAAACTCTCTAAAAACCATCTTACAGTGACTAAAGTCACACAGAACTATATATTCTTTTTACAAATTGTTCAGGGTCAGAGGATCACTAAAAACTTTTTATTGCAAATAACTGTAATTTAAATTTTGGGAACAACTTTTCAAACTTACCTTGCTTTTAGAAATATATCCTACAACATTGGCTCACTCCTTCCAAAACCACTAAAATTTTTCATAAGACGTGGGTTACTAAAAAAGATAATCAAACATTACCTCTGTGATGCATCAACTACTGTTACTAAACCAGCTAAATCAGGTTTGGGGAAAATGAAAAAAATCTGATTGTCTTGATCAAAATAGCAGTCTGCCTAATAATAATAAATAGCATTCTTTCCTGATATCTATGAATGTGCAAATACTATTTATGGTGAATGTTATGCCCAATTTATATTGCTGGTTTTCGGGAGGGTGAGACAATCTAATTCTGGTTCATCATTAGAGATTTGTTCACACAGTCCCTGCGTGTGTTCCCTTGTATGCCATGGGTATATTCAAACATTTCACTTTCTAACATTGTTTTGAGTCTGACTCTGTAGCCTAGTGAGAAAGTTTTCATCTTCGCCATTTAGGGATGTGGAAGATGGCAGAGGGCTGCAAGACAGAGCATCTTATTGCACATAGGTCTCCTATTTCGTATGAGAGTGCCTTACATGCTACAGCAGCTTCAGCTTGGAGGGCTCTGAGCTACTTCTGTGTGCATACTTAATGTGTATACTTAATATACATTTAGGGAGGTACATGAAGTGGATTTCCTACTTGTTTTCTGATGAACTATGAAGGTATCTGAAAGGTTGATGAAGCTGGTATCTGATAATGTATAAACTGGCTGCATAAGGCTTCCTGCAATGCCAGACTCCTAAGGTTTCTCACAGAAATTGTTATGCTCCAGGCACATACATTTCTTTCTAAAAGGACATGACACTCCCTTCCTGTGTATGAAAAATGCTTCCAAAAGACAATTAACAGATTCTTTCCTGTGCTGTGTTGTTCCAAAGAACATTCCCAGCTATCCCTCTGCTGACATGTGGAATCCTGCAGCAAGGTAAAAGGAAAAGTTCTGTGCCCAGCATCACACAACTGAGTTGTTTGCTATGGAGTGTAGCTTTTCAGTTCACTTAATTCAGAGAACTTTTAAGCAGAGATACGTGAATTATTTAACTGAATTTGCCTTTTTATTTTTTGTGTATTTATTCACAGATTTACAGATTAATTTGTCCTTTTCTGGGTTTCAATGCAAATAGTTTTGTGCTAAGTTTGTGACTAACCACCTGCTGTTTAGACTGTTCCTTTCATCATGACACCTGTATAAGTGTATGAACCTGATGGAAGAGTTGAAACTAAATAGTATCACAAGTGGTTGAAGATGTGTGTCAGTGTTACATAGAAGACATGTACTATAAGGATCAGATTATGTCTTATCACAGTGCAGGAAGCAGGCACGAAGGCTGTCTTAGTGTTGAGATATTTAGATATATAGATATATATAAGAGTGGAAGGAAGTGCCCCACATTCCATTTTCTAAACAACATTGTTGAAAGTCACGCTTTGTACTTACCTCAATCAGACAAATTCAAGATAAGCCAAGTGCAAAGTGTTTACCCTACATGACTTCTAGATCTGCTGGCAACGGTGATCTCTCCCAAGGGAAATGGTGGGTGTTGGCAGGACTGAAACGTCATCCATTCTTTATCTGAAACATTAGAAAATGCATCCTGTTCCTGTTGCCTTGGCAGCACATGTTGGGTGTGTGTCTGCATCCCAGCATACCTCATCTTTTTTTGTGTCTAGCATGCAAATAGGTCAGGCAAAGTGAGGGCCATGTCTGAGGGCAGCTCTGAAATAGTTATTGGCTAGGACAGGTTGAAAAACGTGGAGAAAGATTAAGCCTCCAGAAAGCATTCAAAAATTGAGATATAATTTTCTGCAGTACATGTTCCATAGCAAACTGAAGAAGCTTAAATGCTTCAATTAAAACTAAATTTAATTTAAAAAAAGAATTGTGCATGCTGTTGGGATTAATTTTAAAGTGTCACAGCTCTGAACAGCATGACCTAGCTGGTGTTTGCCCTGTGTGGCTGTTTCACCCTTTGGGATGCTGTAGATAAGTGCAGTCTGTACTGTAATATTTGAAGCTAAATTCTACTATGCTTTCTTCTATTTGGCATTCACCTGCAGTGAGTAAACATGGAAGAATTAGTTCCTCAGTGAACAGCAATGCTGACCAAAAGCATTTTTACAAAATTTGCATCAAACAGGCAAATAGAAAGAAAAATACTGTAATTGTGTTGTGCTACTTCTTCATATAAGGATCAGTATTTTTACAGACAGAAGTTGCATGAAATGATACAGAATTCCATTTACATAGTTGAGGATACCATGCCACTTAATACAAAGATTTGCAAAGGCCAAAGGTTAAAAGCAATAAAGTAGAGGAAGTAATTGTAAGGTATTGATTGCATTTTTAAAAAATTGGTTTTATATACAATTCATAGAAGGCATTAAGCTTCACATAGTGGGATACATAGGGACTATATAAACTTTATCTTTCTGCTAAGACTGTTGAACTGGGAAAATAAAACTGTCAAAGTCACTTACAATTAAGGTAGCAAAAGAACAATTTAATCAAATGCAGGGCAACATACCAGCTTAGCTGCTCAAGACAATTTTGTATTAGTTATGCACTACTGGGGATGCTTCCATTTGCAGACATGGCTAATGGGACACTAGAGAGCACCTGGAATTTCTATGATGAACGATAGATAATAAAATGATGACTCCACTAATAGGATTAAGCAATACCTCTGGTTTTATTCAGTATGCAGAAAATAGTCTGTGTATTTCAGTTACAATGGAAGTGGACCTAATCATTTAGAAGGAAAAAACAACAATGAAACCCCTCACACTCCAACATTAATATGTTGTTTACGTTGCTAAAAACAGCAGTGGGAAGAAGTACTGCAATAGTGTGGGCTAAAGGCTATTACATTCTGTTTTGAACAAAGTAAAATGTATTTAAAATGCAATCAATGTGTTCTGAAGAGAAAACAGTGTAATTCCTGATTTGAGAGACTTCAAGTAATAATTTAAAAGAACTATTGAAATCAAAATGTATTAATCTTAAGAATATCATCTAATCTATTTGGAAACAGCAACCTGATATTACGCTGAGTAAATGTGATCAAGGCAAATCCATGCAGCAGGGTTTTTGCTATGTTTGTTCACCAGCTGCTTTTACCAGCAGTGTGCAGCCTGTTGCAGGAGAAATCTGGGGAGGCTGTGAGCACAGAGTGCTCCCCTGTCTCACACCCAAGCAGAGGACTGGTGGCAGAGACAAGTGTTCCTGGGAATGAACTCTGTGTCCTCTCCAGGGCCATGCTGGCGTGTCTCATGTATTCCTTTGCACTGCTTGTCAATGTAGTCTTGACTCTAACTGCAGCATGATCCTTGTAGATAATGCTTGGAGTCACTTTTGTTCCTGACAAAACAGCAATACATTAGTTTACAGTAACGGTGAAGTTCCCAAAACAGTCTGGTGAATGAAGTGGCTCTCACTTAAGGTCCTGCAGAAAGAGGAATGACAGAGATGACCAGGAGGATGGGCTGGAAATGAGAGGGACCGAGGGCACTGGTGTCCCAAACCAAGGTTTAAGTAATGCCTAGCTATGCCCTGGGTCCCCTGCAAGGTGGAAGCTGGCTTTGGGAACCATGATTTTTGGCATTCTTGAGAAAAAACTAGATCAATTCAGTTCTGAACAAACAATTTACTCCTAAGATGGGGACCTACTTGCCTAGATTTAGCATGATGTGAATAAAAATGGCCACATTATAAAACACTTAAAAAGGCAAGTCCTAATAGGAGTGCTGAAAGGCCCTTTGACCATTTGCTACAACTCCCCAGCTGGGTGCCACTCACTTGAACAGAAAGAGAAAGCAGGCATTTGGAAAAAAAAGCACCTTTACAAAAAAGGCGTTAATTATTAAGACACATGATGCAATTTAAGTGCCTCTGGAACATAGAAAGTCATATTTATTTTTCTTTTCAGGGATTCAAAAAAAGCACCTGAGAGAAAGAATTGAACAGAGCTCCCTGGGGTTTAAAATAAACAGCACAACTATTGTACTGAGTCCTAGATTATATATTTGCACTGTTTATTACTTTCAAGGATAGTAAGCTCAGTTGTGTGTTATTGTGGAAGTGGTCGGCTTCCGATAGAGGAGAGTAGTAAGATATCAGTCAGCTGCAGCTTACAAAGTAGCACAGTTGCAACTGAAATAGTGGCTGCTTTGTTTTTCTCTGGTAATTAAAATCAGGATTTATGTATTCCCTCCCTGATCAGTGACAAACTCATTTTTAACATAAATGCAAATGTAACTGTTCTGCTGTTTTCCCCTGAACACAATTTGTACTGGAAAACAAAATTTATGTAGGAAGACTTACTGTAAAATAGTATCTGAAAAATAAATTGTTTCAATTCTATTTGGAAAATATTTGTTTCCCAAAGAGTGAAGTTACATTGGATTCCCACTGGTATAAATTGAATTTACATGTAGATATGCATATTCTTCTCTAAATATTAATTACTTCAGCAATGTTGTGTATAGTTTATAGCTATTTTGTACGAAGCCTTAGCACCAAATGTTAAAAATACAGAAAAGTTTCAGCTATAAGCCCTCTTTTCTTAGACTAATAAATTATTAAGACTGATTCATCTATGCAGATCATACTTTCTTTTCTTGGCTTCCACCCAAATGTATATTTTTGAGGGCATGAGGAGAAAATCTGGTTAAGGAGAAAATCAAATATATCACTCTCTGCCTCTCATCAAAGAAACAAAATCCACAAACCACCATATCATTTTTTATACAAAATCCCTGATCAGCTACTTTGCGACATATGCAAATGTCATATATCATATAGATACAAAGATGTGTGTAGCTGGGAAAATGGAGATAAAACTGGTTAAAAAAAACCACCAAACCAACCATATTTTGGTCACTGTCCATTTTGAGATAGTTTTCGAGAAAAGTTCTACCTGGAGGGTACTGTAAGTTAGTTGCATATCCCAGAGTCAAATCTAGCATGAACAATGAAATTTTGGGTGACCTTAACATGCAAGGTAATAGAAAGGATAAAAAATTACTAGTAACAGTGGATCGTATATGCAAGGGTATAATAATCAACAATTTTTCACTAAATTACTGAAACAACAAGAGGCAATGTTTCATTAGACTTGATTTATGTTAACAGTTATTGATGTTGTAGAAGAAATGACATTTTAGAAAGTAACCACGGACCAAGTGGACATGAACAAATCCCATTTGAGTTGAGTGGCTAGACAAACACAACTAAGACAAGTAAGACTAATAAATTGAAATGCTTAACTTTGATAAAATAAGGTAGATCAGTTTTGTGAGACTAGACTGGAGGATATAAGGCTTGAATGCAGAGGAGGCTCACAAAGCTGTTTGTATCATTAAAAGTTTGTAGCAGAAGTGACATGGAAAGATTTTCAAAAAGAAGTACTCGATATAAGCAGATAAATAACTATGTAATGATATTGAGCCTAGGCAGTCAGTCAGAGAGTCTCTGAGAAATAGAAAAACTTTGTGATGGGTGAAGAGAGTGGTGTGTGAAAAATTGTAGTGCTGAGGTGAGAATTGCTAAGTCAAGCTGACTCAGAAAGAGTACTAAAAGAAGGTATGAAGTTCTTCAGCTGCATGGGTTGTTTTTTTTTTGAAAATAGTGAAAGTGAAGGCTAGGTGGATACTGATTCAGAATAGCCAGGTGCAGTGGGTTGACCTTGGCTGAACACCAAGGTCCTATCAGAGCCACTCTATCACTTCTCTCCTTGGCAGGACAGAGGAGAGAAAATATAATGAAAAGCTCATGGTTCAAGATAAGAAAAGGGAGAGATAATTCAGCAATTTCTGTAATGGGTAAAACATACTTGACTTGGGGAAAATTGATGTAATTTATTACCAATCATATCAGAGCCAAATAAGGAGAGATAAAACCAAGTCATAAAGCACTTCCATCCACCTCTCGCTACTTCCTGGACTTCACGCCTGATTTTCTCTACCTTCCCACAGCCTACACTTCTTCCCAAACTGCCTCAGTGCATGTTCTTCATGAGCTTCAGTCCTTCAGGAAAAGGCTAATCAGCATGGGACCCCATGGGGTCACAAGTCCTGCCAGTAAACCTAATCCAGGTTAGGCTCCTCTCTTCACAGATCCACAAGTCATGCCAGGACTCTGTTTCAGCATGTGTTTCCCAAGGGTTCATAGCCTCATTCAGATGCATCCAACTGCTCTGGCATGAAGTTTTCTGCAGGCTGTAGGTGGATATCTGCTCCACTGTTAACTTTCATGGGCAAAAGAGTCACAGCTTGCCCCCTTATTCTCTTCATTGCAGGTTGCAGGGGAAAAGGAAAACCTCTGCTCCAGTGCCTGGAGCACCTCCTTCCCCTATTTCTTCACTAAACTTTGTGTCTGCAGATTTGTTTCTCTCACATATTCTCACTCTTGTCTCCAGCTGCAAAATGCAGAGTTTCCCACCCATTATATACATTATCTCAGAGGTGCTATCACTATTGCTGATTGGCTCAGGCACGGCAAGCAGTGGGTCAGTCTTCGAGTTGGATGGCATTGGCTCTGTCAGACGTAGGGGAAGCTTCTAGCAGCTTCTCAGGGAAGCCACCCTTGTAGAGGCCCTGCTATTAAAACTTTGCCATGCAAACCCAACACAGCAGGTATTATTCAAAACTCAAATAAATACTGCAACTTCTTTTTAGTAAATAAAATGAAGCTGCATATAGAGGTAAAGACAAGACTGAAGGCAGGAATATACCTGACAATGGATACTGGAGGGAGAAGTAAAACAGAAAGAAGCTCCTGCAGCCAATGAAGGGTAAACAGTTTCCCAGGGTTTTAGCTAAACATGTGCATGAACTTTCTAGTCTGACTGTATATTTTGTCAGGAAAACTATAAAACCTGTTACTATTATAAAGCTGGATATTAGCAAAGATAATATCTGTATTTAATAGGGGGTGATGGAGGGAGGAAAAGTGTTGGCAAATCTGTTTTTGTATGCATGGATGAAACCTTTTGTGGAAATTCTTACTCTTTCTGATGCATTTTGGCTCTGCTGCATAGAGTCAGAGCTAATTCACTTCTGCTGTGTCCTGATAGTAAGATGCATGAAGAGACACTATTGTCACTTATCTTCCTAACAAATAAGCGCTCTACAAGATAAAATGGTAATAGTGTTTAAAAAATATTGAGGACTTTAGCAGCAATTGATAGTAGTTTACAAAAATGTACTGTACAGGTTACTAAAGTGAAAGACACGATATCTATAGGGGAAAGGAACGTTTGGCTAACTTTCTCAAAGCTGGAAGAGCATTCTCTGAAGACTCAATAAATGCAAAAAGTTATTGGTCTGGAAAACAGGCCAAGACTAAAAAATAATGCTTTCAGTTTCCTAATGGAGACCAGAGAGGATTAATCCTTTCTGAGTTTATTCGACCTCTTCATTAGTATACATTCCTTATGTAGGAATTGTGTTTTACATGAATGATGAGATCATCCAAAGTAAAGTGGTAATAAATGTTCCCAAAAGGCCAAAAACTTGAACTTTTGGAGGATGAGGAAATCTCTAATAGTTGAGAGGAAGGAGGAAACCATCCTCTTTGCAGAAATGGATCATTTCAAGGGGCCTCTTGCACTGTTTTCTAAAGCAAACAACCCCAGCTCACCTTGAGGAGGAGACACTGGACAGAAGGCTTGTAGTATGCCCTGGACTGTGGATGAGCATGGACTGGTGTGCTCCTGGCTGCTGTGACTTCTCTATGCACCATCTGCAGGACTCCATTTATCGCAGTATCAGAATAAACCGGATTGATAGACTAGAGCAGGAGGCAAGAAAAATGGTGCCACTCTACACAAACAATAAAGCATGGCAAATTTAGATTATGGGCCCCTTTTGTGATTTCTGGAGTGATTCTTTCACTTCTTACTGTCTTAATGCCACCTCTGCAAGTTCAGAGTCAATAATGCTTTGTCTCCCATAGTTAGATTGTAAACTTTCAGAGGTAAGGACTTATATTTTTTTGTGTAAAGATCACCTGGAAAAAAGCACTCTTGTGATCTTAGCTGGAGTCTTTTTGTGTTACTGCAAGAAAGATAAATCATAAATACATATTCAACTTCAGACATCCAGGAAAAGGTCTTTTTCTATGAGAGACCTCTTTTTATTTCTGCAAACATTACAATGAAATTCAAAGAAATGTGTGTGCATGCTCTTGAGGTAAATTCACCGAAGTCTAGAGGTCATTTACGCTGAGCATCAGTTACTATAATGCTTTGTTTTTGTCACAGGAACTCAGGAGGGTGGGAAAAAATTACAAATATTCCAAATTAAGGTGCCTAGCTAAGACCAGAAACTGACATTTTTCTTGGCTTTAGAGAAAAGACGCAATTTCCTAAACCATATCTCCACTATGCAGAGGCTTTAGGTCATACTTCTAGCTGCCTTTACACTGTCCTTAGTGCAATGTCTCTTTTTCTCATACATTTTCCTTCTCCTGNCACCATCTGCAGGACTCCATTTATTGCAGTATCAGGACAAACCTGATAGACTAGAACAGGAGGCAAGAAAAATTGTGCCACTCTATGCAAGCAATAAAGCATGGCAAATTTAGATTATGGGCCCCTTTTGTGATTTCTGGAGTGATTCTTTCACTTCTTACTGTCTTAATGCCACCTCTGCAAGTTCAGAGTCAATAATGCTTTGTCTCCCATAGTTAGATTGTAAACTTTCAGAGGTAAGGACTTATATTTTTTTGTGTAAAGATCACCTGGAAAAAAGCACTCTTGTGATCTTAGCTGGAGTCTTTTTGTGTTACTGCAAGAAAGATAAATCATAAATACATATTCAACTTCAGACATCCAGGAAAAGGTCTTTTTCTATGAGAGACCTCTTTTTATTTCTGCAAACATTACAATGAAATTCAAAGAAATGTGTGTGCATGCTCTTGAGGCAAATTCACCAAAGTCTAGAGGTCATTTACGCTGAGCATCAGTTACTATAATGCTTTGTTTTTGTCACAGGAACTCAGGAGGGTGGGAAAAAATTACAAATATTCCAAATTAAGGTGCCTAGCTAAGACCAGAAACTGACATTTTTCTTGGCTTTAGAGAAAAGACGCAATTTCCTAAACCATATCTCCACTATGCAGAGGCTTTAGGTCATACTTCTAGCTGCCTTTACACTGTCCTTAGTGCAATGTCTCTTTTTCTCATACATTTTCCTTCTCCTGTTCAATTTTATAATTTCTTTCATTTAATCCATCATGTTAACAGCCCTTCCTTGTCCTTTCATGATGAGTGAGAGGCATCAGGAGAAACCTGGTGAAGAACATCAAGGTCAGAAACTCAGAAGATTTTCCTGAATATTTCCCTGCCTTCAGGGTTGTTGGTGTTCTGAGGGCCATGTCTTACCACCCTCACTCTGCACAAATAGCATAATTTTCTCCATTTCACAGCCAGTGAGGTCACAGTCCATCAGAGAACAGGAGAAATTTAGGAACTTGCCCATTTTAGATAAAAAGTGTTCTCCTGTTATGCTAAGGGGAGGCTGAGGTTGAAGAAAACCTCGACTTGACAATACTCAAGGGGACATGAACATAGCAGAACTCACAGCCCACATGCCATACTTCATGGCACACATGCAGCCACTATAATTTGCTGGGTTGTAATAGAACTTTTCTATATGTTATACTTCATGAAAAAGAGATCAATACATTTTTTAAATTTAAATGGGGAACAGATAATCATTGGTAACAAAGATACCCATATGAACTCCTGCCAAATGCTTCTGTGACACATTACCAGTAATACTATCTAGTAACGGGTTCAGCTATCTTGCGCTTGAAAACATGATTTCTTAGACTTATCCAAGTATTTCCAAAGCACAGCACATACTTAGATGTTTAACACCTAACTTGACGAGGCAACTCTATTTCATTCTTATATGCTACAGAGATAATTTGAAATTATATGTATATTTGTTATTCTTGCTGTGATTATTTAACAGCATCTGAATATGTTCATTTTTAGTCTCGACTTGAAGTTCTGAGATCTTGGTCATAAAAGATGCAGCCTGACATAGATGCTGGCACAAAAATAATTGTGAGACTTTGCAGCTGTTCTTATAAAGAAAAACCTGTAGCAAGGCAGTAACTGCACTTGTAGGAAAGGAGGAAGAAATTTGGTGAAAATTGAATGAAAGCCTACTTGGCAGATTTCAAATGCCACAACAATCTTGACCCCCTTCGGGAAAAGCTCAGGGGGAAAAAAACCCCAAAACATTAGACAGGTTAGTTCAATGTAACTTTGGATGAAAGTACACTGGGGCAAATTGAAATAACCAAATCCACTTTCCCAGTAAAAGTAGGGATGGTATTAAAGAAATATTTCCCCCTAGGAAAAATACCCTAATCCTTATGATTTCTCACAAACTCTTTATCTGCTTTCCCCACAGGCCAGCCCCTCCCTCTCCTTTTCCATTGAGAAGATTAAAATGTAGAGGGAGAAGAGGTTAGGAGAAAAATCAATTCACTAAATACTTACAAACCTCCATGAATTTTTAAAGGAAACAACTCCATAAATAACAGAAATTCCACTGCATGTTTCTTGCAAAATCCCCTTTCACGCCTTCTTGTCAGATGAGAGTCTCACAGCCAAATGTGGTCTGATTCTTCACAGATGCCCAAGCTGCAGCAAGCAAACCTCAGAGCTCAATTAAACCTGGGACAAAACCCCCATCCTGCAATGGAGATGAGCTTCAAGCAGGCTCACTCTCCCACTAGGCTAGAGTCGAGACCTAATGGGGCTTTCCTTTGGCCTCAAGTTCTGCAAAAGCTCTTAGCCTTTTGCCTGGTAGGTCTTCTCCTCCTGATCAATGGGAAAATCTTCTTGAATAGATATCCTGATGAAACCATGAAGTCCACTGAAGCACTGAGTGCCCAAGATTTCTCATGTGACCTATGTCAAGATGTGGGTTGGAACAGGATAAGAAGGGTGGTGAGTTATGTTCCTGTTGCTCAGCTGCAGATGGAGAGTCAGTTGAGGCATGCTAGTTGATATGTTAATTTTCTGTTTGTTTTCCTAATGCTTTCTGGTGCTCTGTAAGCATTGCAAATGACATGTCCTCAGAGTTTAAATTCACTCTGATTATAGCTCATCAGAAGATAACTTTTAGCAAGAGGCTAATTGTCAGTTCCTGAGCACAGTTATGTAGGAGGCACCCCAGGAACACCCCCCCTTAATACTTATATGCTTTCAAATGCCACGTAGGTTTCAGTATCAGCCCATTAAAAGCTGGCTTTTCTTGCTGAAGAGCGAAGGTTAATTGCAGCTGCTATAGTCAGTTTTCAGCATATGTGAGTAGCCTTAAATCTGTAGTTGGTGGATGACGATCATGTTTTCAGGAACAATGGTAGGGGATATGTGGAAAATATAGCTGAATTATAGACTTTTTACTCCCTGCCACTGTTATCTGTTACTGCCAGAGTCCCTACTGGTTCCTCTGGACTATGTCTGAGTTTGGAGATAGCTTTTTCAGATGCCCTGGGATATTGGTTATCTTTGTATGTTTTCACAGCCACATACTGACTTGTTTGTAGCTGGCTACTGCTGACAGTATATGGGAGGAGACAGCAGGCTGTATTTCTAGAGTTTCTAAGACTCTCTCTGGCTAAAATTAATTCACACTATCTTCTCTTCCTTCCATCTGTGTTCAAAGTTTGCCATATTTTCTTAACACTTACTGAGACGGTTCTTGGTCTTTTTTATATTATTACTACAAATTTAATTTCTAGGACTCTGATACTCAAGATAAAGCTAGAGACAGTAGCTAATCCTTTCATTAATAATAAAACAATTAAATTAACCTTTGTTTTGCCAAACCAAGAAATTTTCATTAAGCTCACATCTGAGCATCTCTAAGATGAGAAAAGGTCCTTGGCATGATTTAAGACAGATATCAAACCCATCAAAAGAGTGTCTAGGAGCTAACTAAGGGAGTCTGCTCATCTACCGCAGGAATTTAATACCTCAGAAATCTATATAGTTGGCAATGGTTGTAGTTGTAATTAAGTCACACTCCAAAATTCAGCAAATAATTCAACTCCAAGCCTCAGCTAGTGTCTGTCATCTCTGAAGCAAGCAGAGAAATGGTCACCATGCACTCATATGTACAGGATCAAACATTTCTCATGAGACAGGCAGAAGAGTTTGCCATTGCTGCTTGCCCCACTCCTTTTCCCAATTTTTTTTTTCCAGTAAACATCCCCTGGACCTGCACCTCTGCTGTGGCAGTTTGTTGTTCACTGCATCAAGTCAGACTATCATTTAAGTATGCCTTGTTCTTTACAAAGTGGAACTCTGTGGGCATTAGTTTTAGTTACTGTTTCTTGAAGTGGAGGAGTAAAACATGCAAGAGGTCAGTACAGGGTCCTGATTTTACTGACTTGGATAAGTATTGATTTGTTGGACTCCTCAGTGGTACAACTGTTGTGTTTGAGGTCATTCAGCTGCCCAAGGGCAGGACCAGTGGGCCAAAGAGTAAATACATGAAGGATTACAAGAATTTGTTTTGTGTATTGCTCAGCTACTTAATAAAATACAAAAGGAGTTCCCCACAATAATGAACAGTCTTCTAAGAATTGATAACCTCTGAGGACTAAAAGAATGTGTGAACTTGGTAAATTAAGTGGAAGGTGCAGAGGTGGTTCCTGTAAGTATCTTCAAACAAGGGTTGTTTTACTAAATAAAGAGTGACATTGTAAATGCAGGATTTTTATTAAAGGTAATGTAGGTGCAGCAAAACCTGAAAATTTAGGGTTTATATTTATAGCAATTTACTTTTATCCACTTTAGTCCAGTTCTTTTCAATTGTGTCTTTCTTACAGGTAGCACATGTTTGCACCATACAATAGAATACACAGGCTTTCTGGGATCTAAGGAAATGTTGTTATAAATGTGGAAAGCTTAAGTGCTATCCATGGGGAACAGGGGGTCTGTGACAGTAGTGAAATAATAGCCATATCAAAAGATACTGAAACTCATATCTGAGAGCAAAATTGAAATGTATGGATGGCAAACTGACCTGACAAAGCAATGTGGTGCATACATATGAACAAAACGCCACTGCAAATATTTGAACAGTATGTTAGAGTTGGAAAAGTGGGTGACAATTCTGTTAGGAGAGCAAAGTATTTATTATAAATAGAGATGGAAAGATTAGTGCCATGCTGCATTTACCTGGAGGTTTGTTAAGTAGTTAGCCTATTAACCAGCATGTGATAAGGCAAGAGATTTGCAGTATCTCTTGAAATCACCTTTGATGCAAAATAAAAGAGGATGTAAAAGTCGTGCCTCTCCAAAATTCTCTTTAACGTGATATAAGTTCCTCTTCCTGTGGAGGATATATCTCTGTCTTTGGTTCAGCTCCCTGCTGGTTTCTGAACAACAGCCCTTGATGGAGGTGTTGCCAATACCTGTGCAGTCTATGTTACAGGGACTGGCCATAAACAGAGTTTGCATAGTGTTTTTGTGAAATATGTTGTTTGCATAGTGTTCTTGACTGCCACCAGCTAAAAGAAATCCACATTTTTCCCCTGAGTTTTCTTCCTAGAAGAAATCTCTTCATAATGTGTGGATGGTGCAGACAGTATAAGGGAAGAACGACAGAGAAATGCATTCAAAAAATATACATTTGCATGGTGAGAAAGAACAGGATGTCTCAGCCTGAGCCCTGGCTTTTACCCTGTTCTGATCTCCATGTGTAGAGCTGTGCAAACATATAGATTTGCCCAGACACATTTTAGCCTAATAGCTGTTATTTGGGAAGTGCAAGAAAACTATTTGCCTGCCAGCAGTAATTAGAAAATTATAATCAGTAATCAAATAACTATCACCCTCCTTCCCCAAAGTTAAGCAAGCATTAATAATTAGCTGTAATACAAGAGTATAATTCATTACAATGACAAATTATTTTTTAATGTCCATAACATTTTGCCATAGAAATTAATCATTCTTGTTTGACTTATCTGGAATTCTTACAAGACAACCATGAAATTGTAAAACATAATTATTGACGACACTGATAGCTGGCTTAAGCTTCTACATTTCTGAGGGCAGGTTTCAAAAAAATCTCAATTTATTGAGTACTATGTTAATAGCTGAACACCCAAGTAAAAAAAATACACGCTCAGAGCAAAAATATAAACATAGATATTCTTTCTTTCCTTTTGGGAAGAACTATGAATTGTGGTTCTTCAGAAAAAACCCAAAGTTTTGTTCTTTAAAAGAAAACAGGTTTACTTTGTCTGTAGGGGATTAAGACATCAACTGAACAGTGACAAACGCACTCCTTCACATGCTGAACTGATTAATTCTTTGTGAGGAGGGGTCATAAGAGACCTGTATTTAAACAGTGTTTTAAAGATTCATTCATCTTCAAAGCCTGCTGCAGTTGGTTTGGTCAGTCAGAAATCTGATACCTATTTTCTAGTAAATACTAGAGAAGAAAAGCTGTATATTTTATTATAATATATGGTTCACTCTTATTTGTTCCTACTGCTCTTGTTTTCCCTCTTTTGTATATTTGTTATTCTCAGGTATAAGATAGGTGGCAAAGGAGACCAAGCTTCATGGTATAGAGTAGATGGATGAAGAGGAATGCCTGGCATCTGAAAAACAGCTGAGAGAAGTGAGTGTCTGCTGCTTCGGGTGGCTCAGACTAACCCCATAATAATCTCTTTGTAGAAACTGGGGAAATAAAAACATTGTATGAGTGCTTTGCATAAAACTGATGAATATATTAAGAACTTACTCCTTGGTCTGACTAATTAGGACTTTCATGTGTGTCATCTTTATCTGCAGGTATTTGTCACATAATGCTCACACTGTGGCTTATTTCTTCTGGGGAAAATTTCACAAGACCCTAAGCAAATCATGAGTTCAAGTCCAATTTTTAATTGTGACTTGTACGCAGAATATGAAATGCCTAAGGATAACAATGTTTAAAGGAATTTTGCATTGCAAAAAGCATCTTACTGGGAAATGGGAACTTAATACCCGCTGACTTTTAGAAGTACTAAATGCTCTCAAGTTTCTAATGTTCAGTGCAAAGACACTGTTAACACAGAGCATGCATCTTCAGTGGGCTGCACAGGGATGTCTCTGGTGGCGGTGAGCAGTAGCCGTGTAGCTGTTGCACTGTGGTTGGACAATTTGCCTTGATCTCTACTCTGTGCTACTACAGAGATGGACCTTGAGTTGTCCTTGAGACCTTTCTGTGACAACCCACTCTCTGGGCTTGAACTGAAGCATATGGTATAAGGATGAATAGAATATCTTGAAATTACCTGTGCTAGCTCTCACCATAGGCCCCTCCACTCCTGCCTCACACCCCTCCTTACTGGCTAACAAGCACACAGATTTCTTAGAGAGAAGATGTCCTGGTACTTATCTGTTATTTGGATTTTTTTTTCTGTTTGTTGTGGTATGCTTTAACACTTCTTTCTTCTGGGTAAGTGATGGAAGGTCTTGAGCAAAACAAGAAAATAAATGCCTGGTAGGAGTATTTTATGGAGTTAACAGTTGCAATGAAATTTCAGAATTTGCAAAGACATTCAGAGTGCAGGCTAGACATCTCATGCTTCTGGAATATTGAATATTGGGTATCATGAAACTACAAATTCAGGTCATTTAAGCCTGCTTTTTTTTGTATGAATAAAGACAATTAAAGTGAGTTCTTAGTAAAATTTGCATCCATCCCTAATTGCAGGAGTGATGAAACAGAGACAGCCTAAGCTGACAGCAAAAACTTTATCTCCTCATATGACCATAACATCTGAACCCTTGTGCCTGTTACTATAACACCTGTGTTTTAATTTGGACCTGTATTTTATTTTTCACTTAAAGACATGATGTTACTGCCAGATAATACATTTTATTTTTAGGTCAATGTTTTCTCACCACATTGAACTCCCAACTGTTACCCAGAACTTTTGCACAGAGTACATGAAAAACTATAAAAATATGAATCTACTCTTGGGTGCCTTTTATCAGCCTGTTTTTCCTGACATTTTGGATGAAATATATAGCCACCTTGTCTGAGGGTGGGCTGAGAGCTTCCACACCTGGTATTACTTGTGCAACTATTGGGCAAAGACCTAAAGTTACTAAACTCAGTTCCCTGTTCATTCCCATAAAGTTACAATTTTACCTTCAGAACATGTTATTTCAGTACACTTGCAAACCCAAAGTTTGTCAGACAAAGCATGTTCAAATTTAAGGCTTATTGTGAAGGAAAACTGCATTTATAGATCTTATTTCTTCATTATAATCATAAAAACTCTGAGTCCTTAAATGCTGCTCATTTTCTTTCTGTCACAATCACTAAAGGGCAAAGAGAATTTGTACTTACCTGTTTTATACTAAGTTTTTTTGAAGGCATAAGGGCCTTCTAGAGGGGCTGATTGTAGAAAATTACCTTGCATTGTATGAGTGTGAGTTGATTAAAATAAATAGAGTCATTTCAGGGGGCTGAAATTTGAGAAATTAAAGGAAGTGCTTAGTAGAGTCAACTGGACTGAAGTGCTGAGGGGTTTGAATGTGGAGGAGGCTGGAAGTCTTCCTTAATCAAAATTACAAAACCTAGCAGGAATTTGCTAACCAAGCAGAGGGAGAAAATCATGAGGAAATGTTCCCAAAGTTATTTGAGTCAACAGCACTTGTGAATGATGGTAGGAGTAAGCACATAGCAAATGAAAAATTATTACAGGGACACATCAGCAAAGAAGTCAGCTCATACAAATAAGAAAGTACGCGACAAAGTAAAAAGTGACAAATATAAGAGTGAACTAAGCCTTCTAGAGGAAGTGTTAAAACCTATTAAAAATTATTTAACCTTTAAATGAAGGCTTGAGAAAAGAATAAGGGTGGAATACATACAATATGAGATGTTCAAGTCGACTGAATGTAGCTCAAATACAAAAGTGATACTTTTATATCAAGAAGGAAAAGTAAAACAGCTCCTGGGAATCAGGAGTGGCAGCAGAACACATGACAAGACAGGTGGAAACCAGCTGGGAGGAGGATATTTTCCAGAATCCTGAAATAACTCTGAAATGATTGCATGTCGTATGTGAGAAATAAATGTTACATATGAAAAAAGAGAAGGAGAAAAATGGATTCAAGCACCAAACAACTCATGTGGATACATGCTGTGCTGCCAGAGAGCAACCTACGAAGTGCAGATCAAAAGAGAGATATTTCATCTGACCATCCTTGTCTGAAATTTCTAATTGTTGGGGCCTTGCTGACTATCACTGCTCCTCTAGACATTGAGCACATGTGACTGAGCACTCTGGGATGAGACTGAGCAGTCCTGGACCCTTCCAGTCTTGGCCACTTTCCCAGGCCCTCTGCTATCAAAGAGGAGGCACCTGTGGGGCTGCTCTCTACTTTGCAGTAGTAGCAGGGACCCTTGATCCTCAAACCAGGTGGGATGAGAGGGAGAGAAGGAGTTGATGTGCTCTGAAGCCCTATATGAGTTTGAGTGCTCTCATTGGAGGGCACTGGTTTTTGCACATAGACAGAGGCCAAGGGCTGAGGGATGGATGGTGGAGCCAAGGTGGAGGGAGAGGACGTGGTGCAGAGACTGAGCACATGCCACAGGCAAGAACAAAGAATTTTGCATAGGAGATTCCTAGAAAACAGTCCTGTAGATTCTTGTCTGTCAGCATACTCTGGTTTCTTTGTGGTAGAACAGCACCAGGAAACAAATATAGGAATAGAAATTTGCCCATAGAAGTCAGCTTGTTAGTCTTCCTCAGCTGAATTTTCTGGTGTTTTAACTATGTTCATTTAAGGCATAACCTACCAAGCCTTTTGAGCATAAATTTATGGCAGATAAATGTCTAGCATTTCAGGTTAATGACTCTCAAAGTAGCCTTTCATAAAGAAGACCTAAGGAGTACTCAGTGGAAGAGTAGAGAATTTTGAAGGAAATAATAATGAAAACCAGACAGGAATGGAACAGTAGATAGAGTTCAACAAAATCTTTCAAAAGCAATTCATACCAGACTAACTCAATATTTAAATATTCTTAAGGCTACCAATTTTCTAGGGAAATGAAAGGTGGTACTTTAAATTGAATGCTTTTAACTATCAGTGAAATATATGGTATATGCCATTTGGGGGATTATTACCTTATCTAGAGAAGATAAGGATTAGGGCAAATACTTTGATTTGGCTGAAGACCTAGGTTCTGCTGAAAGAGAAACATCTGTGTGGAGGATGGTGTTCTTCAAGGTGCAGTCTCAGGAGAGGTTGAATTTAATGTTTTCATCAAAGGTCCTCATGCAAAGAGTAAGCCTGTGTAGAATTTAATGATGCATGACTGGGAAGCATCACCAGTGATGAAGAAGATGGATGTGCTGATGTGCTTGACAATCCCCTTTCCATCATCTTCCAGCAGTCCTGGATGACTGGAGAGGTACCACTGGAGTGGAGGCTGGCTGATGTCGTGCCCATCTATAAGAAGGGGCACAAGGTGGATCCGGGGAACTACAGACCTGTCAGTCTGACCTCAGTACCAGGGAAAGTCATGGAGTGGGTGATCTTGAGTGCTATCATGAAATACTTGCAAGAGAACTGGGTGATCAGGCCCAGTCAACACAGGTTCATGAAAAGCAGATCTTGCCAAATTAATCTGATTTCCCTCTATGACCAAGTGACTAGACTCTTGGATGAGGGAAAGGCTGTGGATGTGGTCTTCCTGGACTTCATCAAAGCCTTTGATACAGTTTCTCCCAGCATTCTGCTTCAGAAACTGTCAGCCTCTGGCCTGGACTGGTGCACACTCTCCTGGGTGGAAAACTGGTTGAATGACCAGGCCCTGAGAGTGGTGAGAAATGGAGTTTACTCCAGTTGGAGGTCAGTTACAGGTGGGCTTCCCCAGGGCTCAGTGCTGGGTCCAGCCCTGTTCAATGTCTTCATCAATGACCTGGATGAAGGCATTGAGTGCACCCTTAGTAAGTTTGCAGATGACACTAAGCTGGGTGGAAGTGTCGATCTGCTGGAGGATAGGGAGGTGCTGCAAAGGGATCTGAACAGACTGGACCGCTGGGC
>WAAB01003190.1:631-11726 GCA_013389865.1 Piaya cayana | reverse complement strand
ATAAGGCTGAGGTACTTAATTCCTTCTTTGCCTCAGTCTTTATTAATAAGGAAAGTTGTTTCCTCTGTGTACAAACCCAGGAGTTAGAAGAGCAGAACAAAGCTCTCATGATTCATGAAGAGTAGATTAGAGACTTGCTTGCCCAGATAGACACCCACAAGTCTATGGGGCCGGATGGGATCCACCCAAGTGTATTGAAGGAGCTGGCGGATGTGCTTGCCAAGTCCCTTTCCATCATCTTCCAACAGTCCTGGAAGACTGGGGAAGTTCCACTGGACTGGAGGCTGGCTGATGTTGTGCCCATCTACAAGAAGGGTCACAGGGAGGATCCAGGGAACTACAGTCCTGTCAGCCTGACCTCAGCCGCTTTATGGGCACAATTAATAAAGTTCCAGTTTGGATTGAAATTTAACTCCCTTGACTTGTTGAATTATTGCTTTTTCCTTTGCACTCCGAGATCATAGCTGAAACGAACCATCACGTGTCCGCTTATGAGTGGACCGTGACACTATGCAATCAAGATCTCTTAGTAGACTGACATTAAAAACCTGATCACAGAAGTTTATTATGGTACAAAGCAGATTCTGTTTTCATTTACTGCAGTCTCCAAATAGACATCACCCCAAAATCTGCAGCAAACACTTCCAAATTGTACTTCTAACAGTTCTGCAAACAATGAACTGTCAGGTGCATGGAGACACTCCCCTTTCATAAAGTACGATCATGTTGAGCCACTGATAACTCTTTGGATAACGTCATTCAAAACTAGATTTGACATGTTGCAACTACATGCCCTGCAGAAGAGAAAAAAAAACACGAAAAAGGATCACTTTTACTGGTTACCCTGAAGTAAATACTCCATTTAATTTTCAATGGCCACTGGTTAAAACAAATCTAATGACGTCTTTGTCTCTTGGGATACAAGTACAAGTGGTCATCCTACATTTAATCCAATGCAAAGTAGGGACTACACTGACAACAGGGAGTGGAGGGAGAAGACAAGATATCTCTGCTGCATACACCCCCCATTGTTCAACAATCCAAACGACTATGATGAGAGATCTAAATTTTGAAGGACAGCCCATAACAAATTCAGCTTGTTATTTCCAGTGCAATGATTATGGGGCAGAGGTACAGGAACCAATAAAACAGCACTTCTTAAAACATTTCCAGAATACATGCTCAGGAAGGACAGGGAGAAAAGAGCCCCTGAAGAGTAGGCCTGTGTGTAGATCGCATTACTGGATTATGAGACAACACTCTTTAGCAATGGCAATAACATCCTTTACAGGGATGTTATTCAACATGCAGATGTTGGATAGCATCTTCCTAGCAGTGACAAACATTAGGAAAAATCAGTTCTTCAGATTGTGCTGTTGCTTAATGTGACATAGGGGGCAATTAGACCTTCTAGTTCAGTACATAACAGTCAACAGGAAGTGAAAGCAGAAGACAGCTCTTCCACGTGCTCTCAGAGAAGTATGACATCTCTCGCTCAGTTGTTCCATATGGGTTCACTGCATTAATATTGCATTAATATAACAACTGCAGTTACGCACCTATCCTCATGTCATGTCCCATTTTATTCATTAAAGACACTGCACTTGTTAAAAGCACATACTATTTGAGTTGGTTAAGGATGTAAGGCTCCTAAATGATAAGACAGCTCTATTCCTCCTTTAAGTTCCTGACTGTGTATTTGGGACATAAGGTAATTTGCCATACATTTCACTCAAAAAGAAGGGGAAACCCTACAATGGCTGAGGAATTGCAGCACACTAATGCATCGGTTTTTCAGTCACTGAATCACTCAGCAGCCATACAAATTTCCAACGAAGTTGAAGCTTATACATCACACAAGCCTCTAGAACTAGAAGTTTCACAGGCAAGAGCATAAGAAAACTGAAAGTTACTTACACAGCCCAGTGGTCAAGGCAGATCAGTGCAAGCTTTTCCCTTGGCCAGAGACTGCCATGCCAAACAAGTATAGAAGATGCACCAATTCTAAATTCACATTTAACTGTTGCAGCAAATGGGTGACCTATTTAAAATGGACTCTTTCCAAAAAGAGAATCCTGTCACAAAAGAAAATTATCTGCAACTAACACCTAAGGTTGGTCTGACTTCCAAAATCAAACAAGGGGGATATCCTAGGTTCTATTAACTCCAAGAGTAGGATTTTAGAGTGTAGTTCCTACTAGTTCCTGTTACCCAAGTTATTTAAAGATCATCTTAACAGAAAAGCAATGGGAAAAAAAATTATATGGCTTTACGTCTCTCTTGTTCTTGAGATCAGCTTCACTATCTAGAAGCTAAACCATCACCAAGAAAAGGGTGGAAAACTAGAAATAGAAGGATCATCTTCCTCTCCTTGAGATACAACAAAAACATGTCTGATATTTGTATGATAAACCATAATGGAAAATATGCTGTGCAAAAAGTGAGAAAATATGATCCAGCACTCATACCACTAATAAGGGCTACAAACATCTCACAATGCAGTAATGAAACAAGTTCCAAATTTGAAGAGCAAAGCAACTGTTTTTAACTGCCATTTTCCTATATCTAAAGCTTGGATAGCAAATACCTACCATGTCAGAGAGCTTAAAATAGTCAGATGGAAAGCATCTAGTAACTATTAACAAATTTAGTTACTTTAGCTTAATTAGCACAAGACTTCATACTACTACTACAAATTAGACAAATATTTAACAGTAATCTTAGCACTAGCCAGAGCCAGGTACGTGCATTAACTTTTCTAGTTAATCCCAGCACTTCAGAAGAAAGTTAATATTTCAATATAACCCTTCTCAAATGTGAGAGACTGATAGCTAGAGAAATTTGCTAACATCAACAACAAAATAGCTCACTTATTCTCTTCTTTTGGTAAAGATGTATGAAAAAGCAGTGGAATATCCTGCACATTTAAAATGTATGTCTGGAACCCAGAGCAGCATAAGCTAATTAAAATGCTGCTATATTTGTTGCAGTGATACTTCAATATGTAACAAGCTGAATCTGAAGTATCTTGAATATTATTAATATTTCAGACTTGTCCCAGTTATGACTGAGAAGAGTAATGCAAATGTTTCCAAAATGCTGCCAACATGAGTAAATCAGTTTTTACCATCAGAACATACCCTTTTTAATAAAAAAATAGCAGAGTTTGTGCAGTTTCAAGCTTTTTCTTCTTATGCTCTTTGACTAAGAGGGGTGTACAGGTAGCTAATCTTATATTATCCAGAAACAAGTTACAATCTGTTGACCATACCAGGACCCCCTCCCAATACTGACAAGAGAACTTAAATTATTCTATTACAGAAAGCAATTTGTATTGTTTTGCTAAACAATTAACCAAAATTTAGTGCATTTAAAACACACTATGGCAATTACTCTATTTTTTAAAAAAATCCATTTTTTTAATCCATACAATAGTCACCTTTTACCTGTTAAAGCTCAGGAGAGAAATTTGGCATTATTTATTGACAGTTATGGTTTTGGTTAGAAATTTGGTGAAATAAAAGTGCTCATGGAATTTCTTTAACAAAGCAGACAAAAACACCTAGGAAGAAATCAAGTTGGACAGAAGTTTTATAATGGAAAAATAAAATCTGCCAACAGGTCAAACGTGACTTGCCATTTCACATATTTGAACTCAGCCACAATGTATGTCTACTGCACTGTACAAGATAAATGCGATCAATGTTAGACTACTATAGATTTGTCAATTTTTCATCTTATACTAGGGTCACATGCACTACCCACTCACCACATTTAATATTTTCCCAACAAAACTCAGTATGGTACTGACAGAAAAAAGACCAGAAAAATTAACTATTCTACTTATAAACAACTTAGCCTGCATGCTGCAGAACGGGCAGAAATCTCTAACTCTGTATGGGAGCCACTGATTCAAATATTGACTGTACCCACAGTCCTAGTGGTTTAAATACATCTGAGGCTACCAACAGACTTCTCCCACTCCCTACAGGATCTCTCCAAAAATGTGGTTAAAACTGCTGAACATTTCCAGCCATCCAACATCCCCATTTTCCACTAACATGCCTCATTTCGCTCAACTAAGAGCCACATTCTGAGAATGCAAGTTCCCTGCAAATTCACTTAATATAGAAGATTAAACATGGTATGCTTTGGGATGGAAGGGACCTTAAAGACCATGTAGTTCCAATCCCCCTGCCATAGGCAGGGCCACCTCCCATTAGATCAGGCTGTTCAAGGCCCTCACCACCCTCATGGTGAAGAAATTCTTCCTAATGTCTAGTCTAAATCTGTTCCTCTCCAATTTAAAGCCATTCCCCCTCGTCCTATCACTACATGCCCTTGTAGAAAGTCCCTCCCCTGCGTTCTTGTAGGCCCCCTTCAGGTACTGGANNNAAATCCATATCTCTCCAATTTAGAGAGAAGGATCTTGTGGGGGACTGTGTCAAAGGCTTTACAGAAGTCCAGATAGATCACATCCATTGCTTTTCCCAGTTCCACTGCTGCGGCTACCCCATCATAGAAAGCTACTAAGTTGGTCACGCAGGATTTGCCCCTGGTGAAGCCATGCTGGCTGCCATTAATCACCTCCCTGTCCTCCATGTGCTTTAGCATGTCTTCTAGGAGGATCTGTTCCACAATCTTCCCAGGCACAGAGGTGAGGCTGACAGGTCAGTAGTTCCCAAGGTACTTCTTTCTACCCTTTTTAAAAATGGGCACGTTACCCTTCTTCCAGTCACCAGAGACTTCTCCTGATTGCCATGACTTTTCAAATATCAAGGAGAGGGGCTTGGCAACCACATCAGCCAATTCCCTCAGGACTCTGGGATGCATCTCGTCAGGTCCCATATACTTGTATATGTTCAGGTTCCTCAGGTGGTCACTAACCTGATCCTCCTCTACAGTGGGAGGGGCTTTACCCCCTGGTCTTCATTTCTTTGTCCATTGACCCAGGAGGGGAGAGGAGAGCAGTTGTCAGTGAAGACTAAGGAAAAAAATAGTTGAGTACCTCAGCCTTATCCTCATCTGTTGATATGAGGTCATCATTCTCGTTCATCAGCAGGGGTATGCTTTTTTAACCTTTTTTAACCTTAACATACCTCATAAGGTTGGGATTTACCTTTGTCTTGACAGCACTAATGTGAATTCTATCTTTAGTGCTACAGATATGACATTCTTCACAAACTTACTTGACTTTGGTGGAGGGTGTTATGCATCTTCTTCCACTCATCAAACATGTCCCTGGTATAGTTTCACCTTCCAATGCTAGCTCATTTTGTCCTTAATTCATGTGTTAGTCCTACTAAGCCAAGTGTCATAGTTTGATTTTTTGGCCCCTTTAAAAAAAAACCAGTCAGATTGTGGCTGAGGAAAAAAAAACTACAATTCCCAGTATTCCATGCAACTTCATCTACGTAACTAAGGGTGTAACTGGGGGTGGTGACTCTCCTCCTTTTCCGGGGACCGAGGGAGCCATCTTCCCCCTGCTTTTTCTGTCCAGACTGGAGCGGCATATTCTGCTATCTGAGGAGCATAATGATTTATTTTCTCTTGTTAGCTTAAAATAATCTGTCTTCTGAATTGTTAATTTTCTCTGTGATAGGGGGAGGGAGTTTTTTCTATCTTCTCTCCGGGAATCACTGTTTCTGGGGGGTTCATTTTTCTGATTATTGTATATGTAGTAGAGAATTCTACCACTGAACCACCAATGTAGTATGTTAGTTGCATATTAGTGTTAATACATTATATATATTCACTTAGCCTTTGCCTGCTTTGTTTTCTTTGTATTCTCAGCCTCTCTTACCTTTTCCTGGATTTGTACAGCAGGGTCTGGGGGGAAGGGAGAGGGGCTGCAATTTACTGTGGTGGTCTGGGGGAGAGTTTTAACTCAAAACCATTACACCAAGGTATCTGTCTTCATCCAACCCTTCTTACCGAAGCTGAGACAAGAAAATAAGCATATACAGAAATACAAGTCTGAAAAGATCTCGAGTTTTGCTGCACTGAAGGACACAAACTTATATACAAGGGGAAAAAAACCCACCCCTCAGTGTTCAAGGTGAACACTCATTTCAGCTATTTTCATACGTTCACTGAGCTGAGGTCTCAGCAGGGACATGCTCCTTCCTAGACTAACTCAACAGAACAAAGGAATCAAAGTGAAATATAAAAAAGTCAATCAAGCTAATAAAAATATGGTCCCATTGCAGTAATGCCTAAACAAGAAGCAATCTTGTTTCATCTCCAGGTGTAGTATCAAGTCACATTCAACACTGAATTAAATTCCACTACCAGAAGTCATATTTTAAACGGGCAAGATCCATTTGTTTTAATTAAATGTGGAGAGGGTGCATAATGGAGCATAGAGTAGGAAATAGTTTTAACATTTAAAACTTTAAACAGTTTAAAACAGTTTTAAACATCTTAATTATTTCTTGAAAAGGCTTGCTAGCTTTATAGAAGACCAGAGCTGGTAGCAAAGATTAAGTTCTGCTCTTTAAAAGCATACAGGAACAGAAGTATTATCAGCTATCAAAAAAAATACTCTGACATGAAAACAGCAGCAGAAAACAGAACTGGTTTAGCAAAATGGCAGTACCCACACTGAGTACACTTCTGGAATTTAATTCATTGAGAACATATGAAGTTAAGTTGTCTTGAGCGAGCTTGTCCAGTGTGAAAATATAGAAATCTATCTTTGTGCAGAGAAGTGAAACTGAGGTTGCCCTCATATATAATGGATATATTATAAAACCAGAATATAAGTAAAAGAGCTGCTGTCTGTGTCACATATTGGAAAACTCCGGTGGCCTACACTACCTGAAGGTAGCACATTCCAGTCCCGAGAAGAAACATCTTCCTTGCAATCTATTGATTTTGGAGTTATCAAACGGCAAAGACCACTCTATTTAGGGCTGCTTCAATGAAATATGTTTCGGTCTATAGTCCAACAATGGATTGAAAAGTTTGGGAATGGAAGCCACAATTAACAGGGAAAAAAATCAAAGATTCAGTACATCTGTCAAACAAGGTACATTCTGTGTGTTGAATTGCCACAGTTGAGGTTACTAGCAGCGAAGATACACAGACAATCCTTATCCCCTGAGAAGGAAAGCTGAGGAGGAACTACCCAACCCCAGGATCTAACTTTCAAGGATGCTCCAGCTGCTGCACTCATCTTTACATACTTACATATATCAGAAAGCCTTTCCATACCACAGTTGTCATTCTTCCCGCCCTGCTATGCAGCGGTCACCAGCTACATTCAGACAAAATATTCAGTAGATCCCTAAGGATCATAAAATAACCTCTACTCCCATCTACCTTAATTCCAATTGTTTCCATATGAAATGAGTTTCAAGATTCACATTTCCTCACTTAAGAAAAACCTGAAAAGGACTGCTTTCTCTCCATGTAAGATAATTCAATTTGCCCTCCCAGCACTGCAATCTTATGCTTGTAGTTAATATTTGGAGTGGATGAGTTTAAGGACTCGTGTAGACTGAAAGCCTGCACTGTGCTACAAACACAGAATGACCTATCATTCATACAGAGTGAAATCCAGAAATTCGCAAGGTTCGGAGTGACAGACTTACACAATTAGAAGCCTCCCAACAATAAGGAGCATATGAAGACTGAACTAGAGTTTCATGCTCAAGTGGAACAAAAATGAGGCTATAGCCACAGAAAGACACTGTTCTTGGATGAAATCTAGGCTACAGGATATTCATATGACCAGGAACTGAACATCCTCACACACACACTTTTCATTCATTACCTTTCCCCTGAGCAGAAAGTAGTTTTGCCAAAATTCCCTTATAGACTTAGCACCACCTAGTTCTTGTATGAGACTGCAAAACAGTCATCAAGGCACTTAAGTAGCAGTAAAACTATACCTCTTTTGCAGGTGTGCGGAACAAAACAAAGCCAAATAAGTTGGCCCACAGTCATCCAGCTCATCCAGCAACAAAGCCAGAACAGGACTTTTATTTCCTGAATCACAAATCCACAGCTACCTCAGGAATCTCACTGCATTCTCTCAAGTTTGGACCAATATCTTTGTCCCTCTGTTTTTCATTATCAAATCACTGCTATTCAGCTTTTCATCTTACTATGGAAGCCTTAAGGACATTCTTCTGGTTAGTCCAAATAAGTCTGGATTTAGTCCAAACTTTTTTTCTAAGTTACTACTTCAAATTCATTTAAGTCTGCAGTTTTGTTATACACTGTATCTCCAATTTCGCTCAGTGGTATAAGCTTTTTTCCTGCATATTAAAAATCTCTTCAGCAGCTACAGTAACGAATGCAACACCTGAAACACTTAAAGCAATGAATAACTAAACAGAAACAACTAATTTTCTGTGCAAAAGCAGCCTTCAGAGACATATTAGCTTCATTTCCTCAGGACATTTTGACAGATCTGACTCAGCTTCAGCAATCTAGCCTTACTTCTATTTAATAACTTGACCAGAGTAGGTTGCTAGACGAGATTGTCCCATGACCATCCAGTCATACTCACAGCTTCTTTTCTCCAAACATTTAACAGATTGGCAACAATATGGGACTGCTAACAGTACAGAGATCTATCTCAGTGGACCATCATTACTGTGATAAAACAGCAAGATTATTTTTTTTAAAGACTGAAAGTGGAAAGACTATGCGTTGATCCTTCCTCAATAGCGATACCAATTTTTTTCCTGTAACCTGAGAATCAGTCCTAGCCTGCTTCTTCTATAACCCTTGTCTGATTAAATACAGCTTACTTTAACAAATAAATCCAGTGCTACCTAATGTCAGAACAGATTAATCACATTTACATTCCTGCAGTAACGTCAAATTACAGAACTATGCCTTGAAGAAGGTTTGTAGTAAAATGGATACACAACTTCTCTTTCCCTTCAAGTTGGGAAAGAAAACCTTTACATTACATGGTAGAATTAATATATCCAGAGTATAGCTAGATTCCTACACTAAATACTGATGTATTTCAAGTGTTCGTCTCCTTGGGACAGGGGAGACAAGGCAAAGAGGTAGAAGGCAGAATTTCATCAGTCCAATATCATAACACATATAGAACATCCCAAGAGACAATTAGACCTTCAGAACTACATACTACTAACACATGCAATCTGGAAGCTCCAGTATTAAAAGGATGATACTATCATGTCACACAAACAGATGTGACAGCCATTCTGTCAACCAAATGTGTATTTCTAGAATTCATCTCCCAGCTCCAAAATCCGCTCAGAACACCTAGTCATGCATGCCACATTTAACTACTTCACATTTGTCTACCTTCATTTATCTTGCATCTCATAATACACTTATAGATTTTTAAAGCTGTATTTATTAAGGATTTTGCAGTTGAAGATTTCCATATAGAAGATATTACAGAACATAACAGTATTACATTTATGTCCACACTTGAATTTTCTAGCTTTCCCTTTGCATACAAATTAGGAAAAAAAAATAGTGTTAGTTAAAAGTAACAAGCTTTTTACTGTCTTTATCTGCATTGTCTTTGCAAAGAAATTACTTTATTAAGCACAGGCATTCAGTGATCTAGGAAGTGATTATGAGATTTTTACCAGCTATCAAAAAATGTCCAGGTAAGTCCACAGAAATCATGTATTAAGCCCCTAAGAAATAAGAAGGAAGCCTGTAACTGCAGATATTTTGAAAACTGCCCCCTGCTGAGACACTAATCAGAATCTAGTAATTGTTCTTCCACAGAAAATTCACTGGCTTAAAGGAACTGCATTTTGCACTTGTGCAAGCACAATACTTTACTTATCAGCTGTGTGAGTCCTGAAATGCATCTCCCCCTCCACCTTGCAAAGTCTGACAGTTCTTCAGATTAAAATGATAACACAAATAGGTGGCTGATTAAAGCTTGATAAAGAATCTTCTTATCCAAAGATTTTCTTTATTTTATTCCTCAAAAAAGTATCTAGAGGACAATACCTCAAACAGTTATATGCTTAGTTGTAAATGTAATTGCCAGTACAGAGTCCTGCCAGCCAATGACCACTGAATTACAGCTTGATTAATAACAAATCCAGGTTTATAAGGAACTTACGAGTCTGATTAAGGCAATACATTAACATACTCACTCCCCCTCTTTGCAATACAGAATCTAAAGGTACTTTCTGAAAAGCACAATAATATCCCTTTGTTTTACACTTTTACAAACACAGGAAGCAAAACGAAACTCAATAATCTTTCCTTTTTTTTCTACCAAGAAGTCAAATAGACTGGCAACAAACTGCTTCTGGTGACCTAATTAAAAGATTAAGAACACATTCTTTTCTCAGAGGGTATGCAGCATAAAGCTTTTCTATTCCTTTTACCATCTACAATTTTATTCCAGATGATTAGAAGAGTCATAGTTGTAGAAGACTCTCTACTGAAGGGGACAGAGGGTCCGATATGTCGAGCAGACCCCACTCACAGGGAAGTCTGCTGCCTCCCAGGAGCTCGGGTAAGGGACGTTGCCAGGAAACTTCCCAACCTGGTAAGATCTACAGACTATTACCTGTTACCGCTGCTCCATGTGGGAGGGGATGAAGCAGAAGTACAAACACCAAGGGGTATTAAAAGAGATTTTAGGGCCTTGGGACAGATACTGAGGGAATCTGGGGCCCAGGAGACTTATTCTTCCCTCCTTCCAGTGATGGGTGGTGACATATCACAGCTCAGAAGGATCCAGTCACTTAATACATGGCTCCGTGGCTGGTGTCACCAAGACAACTTTGCGTTTTCTGATAATGGGATGGCCTACACGGCACCGGGACTACAGGCTTCAGATGGGAGCCACCTTTCTCAAAGGGGGGTGGGAGAGTCTTTGCCCAGGAGCTTGCAGGGCTTGTAGACAGGGCTTTAAACTAGATGTGAAGGGGGAGGGGGATAACATCAAGCTAGACTGTAACAAATGGTGGGAAGACGGGTGTCAGGGGTCAGGTGTTGGGGAGGATACTTCTCTAAAACACCTTGCAGGTAATAAAGGGTCCACTGGGAAGGTGATGCAACTGGCAGCCCAGCTGAACTGCCTCTATACAAACGCACGAAGCTTGGGTAACCGGCAGGAAGAGCTGGA
>WAAB01003188.1:86051-154206 GCA_013389865.1 Piaya cayana | reverse complement strand
TTCAGGACTGCTAGTTTTAGTACTGCTCTTTTTTAACTAGCCATTGCTCAAACCTTATTCCTTGAAGAGGAGGTGTTATTACAAGACACAGAGTCTCTCCTTAAGCAAATTTAGAACTAAAATAGCTTATACTGTTTCATTATCTTGAAAAAACAGTGTCAGTTGTGTTCATGTGTCCCCAGGATTTGCTGTTGGTAAACTATGGCCATATATAGAGTTCACACCTCAGTGAGGGGCTGTGGAACGTCCAATATAGGATTGAGGAAAGACTCTGTGAATTGATATGAAAGTTAAGGGTGAAAGCTGTACTCAGAGTCAAGATTTTGCAGAATGGTGGTAGTGATTTAAAGTGATTTGTGGAAGTGATTTAAAGTGATTTGTGGAAGTGATTTGAGTGATTTCCCAAACTGTTTCCCTGTGACTTACACATTTTTAAAGATCTGTTTTATTGTATTTTGATCCATAATCTGGAAACATTGTTTTGGCTTCTCATTTCTCTTTTAGTAGATTCCCAAGCTTTGAGAGACTTACCTAACATAATATGAAGAGAGTAAAAATCCATTATAACATTTCTGTATTCACAGATGGAGTGGTCTGCAAAATGAGTCCTGGAGAGGTGGAGAGAACTTTTGGGCATCAAATTAATCTTGGTTTAAAATAAACAGAGGGAGGTGGCTCTGCACAGAAAGAAAGAGTAGATGCTGGAACCTCTTGCCAAAGGGTATTGTGAAAGCAAGGCATGTACGCAAGTGGAGACTGGCCTGTGCTTCGAAGAGAGATCTCACACTATTACTAGAGTTTAGATGGGCTACAGGAGCTCAGACAGTCCCTTGGGCTGACAGTAGTTGGGGATTGTAAGACTTTTCATGACAACTCTTATATATGCTTGCTTTGTTCTTACTCTTCCCCGGGTATCTACTTACTGCTCATGTTGAAGGACAGTAACTGGATGAGCCCTGTGGTTTGAACAGAGATGCTATGCTCAGGTACATCTTGTTCTCAGAAAAAGTCCACCCCACCGCCCCCATGTCTCGTACAAAACTATGAGATGCATTTAGCATTTATGTGACTGTATCGTTTAAACAGTCAGCTTTCTGGCTCTATTGTGTGCCCCATTATCTCACTGCTTTTTCACAAATAGCTTCGGTCATTCCTTTCTCTCAGTATTTTTATTGTGTCTGTAGCTGCCACAAGACTCTCTGTTCTAGTACACAACTCCCGTTCATTTCTCTAAGGAGAGAGTTTCAGATAGCTCTTTACATACCAAAACCCAAAAGCATTTGTTTCTCTGTGCTCTGAACCTAGCTGTGGTTCACTTACAGATGAGCTGACATGTTCTTCTAGATGTTCTCTTCCTCTGATTAACTTTTTTTTGTATGTTTAGAAATTTGAGCATGATGTCAAGCTACTGTTCTTGATAAGTATATATCTAGTATTGCTTTAATAGTTACTAAAAATTCAGTGTGTTTTTAAAAAATTATTATGCTGGTTCATGCTGAAGAGCTCATTAAGATATCTGTCAGCAAGCACAAGGATAAAGCTATTATACTGTATATTTCAAGGTTCTTAACGTTACCTTTTCTAACACATTAAAAAAATCACAAGTTTTATTGTAATACCTCTACACTCTTCTTTCTTGATGATGCAGTCTTTGTCTAAAAGACTGTTTGAAAACATTGACATTTAATTTATATTGAAAACCATATTATAAAGTGTAATATGTATATTTCTTATAATATTGCCACTGTTAAAGCAAGTGGCAGGACAACAGTCCTGGACTAAATAATCCTTGAACTCTTTGTTTCCATAAACATACATATACACATTTCTGAAATACTGGAAACCACATAGTGGTTTCAGTAAGCATCACTCTTTCTACCTGCTAATTACAGTCCCTTTCTCTCATTGTATACTTTATTTCCTAATATTCACTCTCATTTTTACATTTTAAATTTTAGGAAAGTAATCACATGTTCTCAAAGGTTTTATTTAGCATATTTTATGAAGGCAGGCTTTGCTAATTTATAAGGAAGAATCTAGCTACTCTGTACTAGCTGTGCTCCATCCTTCTGCTTATTCAGGGATCACATGAACCTAATTTGAAAGTTGGGAGACTCCATTGTGAAGTGTTTGTATATTTGATAAGAAGAAAAGGCTATGGGGAAAGGGAAGGGGAAGGGGAAGGGGGGGAAGAGGAAGGGGAAGAGAAGGGAAGATTAAGGGAAGGGAAGGTTAGGGCTTTAAAATGCTTGTACAAAACATGAATCAGGTTTTAATTTTGCTGTGGAGATGTCCATTAATTGTAATTTGCTTGCTTCTTTTCCTGAAGTCATTGGGTAAAAATCATCTAGTGTTATTGGACTGGGTCCATACAAAGCTGGGCTCTTGATGAACCTACTGTGCACCCCTCAGCCTTAATCCTGATTACATTTGCCTTAGTTGATCTCTCTGAAGCCAGCCCACTTCAATGTCCTTAGATGCTTGCATACTTCAGTGTTTAAAAAAAAACACAGTAAAGTGCTGTTGCCCTTACTGCTGTGATTTCAGTAAATTTCAAATATGAGAAGAGGCAAAGCTTTATGTAAGAGTCACTTTTGTCAGTGTACAGTCAAGCAAGTTAATATCAATTCAGAGACTGCTAATATATATTCACCTACTGCTACTGTTTTGATCAACTACAGCTTGAAATTCTTACAGGCTGGAAGCAGTTTTGGAATGGAAAGTAATTTTTTGTTGTGAGAGGAAGCGTCTTTGTAGCTGTTGATTTACCCTTTGCCTGGAAACTAAGTGGTAGCCTGTTGCTGAGGGTGGAAAATAAATGTTTCTATTCTTCCCACCAAATGTGAACAGTGTAGATGCTGAGGAGCAGGGTCTGATTGCCTGTATGGTCACACAGCAGCTTTCATCAGCAATGGATCTAGCTGTCAGCTGGAACTCCTGCTGTATAAAGTAGGAATAGGAATAGGAATAGTGCCATGAAGGAATAGTGAATGTAATGGGGCAGATTCCAGACTAGGAAAAATGGGTGTTGGTCTCAGGGCACAGCAGGGAGGATTTAATGTGGAGCTTCTAGGGTGGTTGTGGTGAACAGGGGAAATAGGCACACCTTTTAGAGTGCTTTTTGGTCTTGTGCTGTGCAGTCTTGAGTTTTCGTCAGGATCAAAGTTCAGGATGAGTGCACAGCTCATTCCAGCAAGGGATGTTGACCTCCTGGCTAGCTGGATGCCACCTTCTCTCTTTTTAGAAGAAATATGCTATGACTTCCTTCTCTTGACATGTACTGAGGAAGGGAGAGGCCTTTTGTCTCTTTTCCATTACCACTGTGGGCAGATATTCATTGAGAACTAGGGAAAAAAGCATCTAAGATGCAAACCAATTAATTGTTCCATATTTTTTGTAGTCCTTTATATACTGACATTCAGGTAACACTGTTACCTGAGTCCAGGCCAGCCTTTACGATCACCCGTTAGGATTCTCTGTCTTGACCTGTAATAAACAATTTCTGAGGGATTCTTGTGGCCTAGCTTCATCTGCTGAAAGTTTTCTGCTTCTACAAAACAAACATACCTTCAAAGACACTCATGGGAACTCAAAAATGTATCTTGAACTGCTCAGATGCCAGTTATTGTTACAATGCTCTGCTTTAGTATTTCTGAAATTAGTTGATGATTCCTTTACTTATGTACACAGAAAGAGCTCTAGGCCCTTCTTATTAGTCCCTCTTTAGATTGAAATAGGGCCTGTGGTTTCAGTTGTGATTCATAGCAGTAGGCTGTACTGCTCTCTGCCTTGATTATAGCCATTTTAACAGTAGCTAGAGGGAGAGAAAGAGATGCTTCTCTTACAATTAGGAAGCTCAGACAAAATTACATTATCATCCTTTATCGAGGGTTTTGGTTTGACAAAACTAAGAGCAGATGTAGGAGATTTAAACAGCATTCTCTCTTAAAAAAAAAAGAAAAAATCATTTGAGGCGTTCAGGCAGGATATGTTAAAACAAAAGGAGAAGAATAAATAATATAGTTCTATAGTGAAACTGTAATTTAACATTTTAACTAGGTGAATGGTAATTTAGGACATACATATCTGCTGCACCACAGTACAGGAGGTGTAAGAAAAGGAGACAAGATGCAAGACCCTCAGTTGGTAGTTCCTTACAACTTAATGCTTGTCTAGCAAAATTTGAATGTAAAATGTCCCTGATGACTGAAGGGAATTTGTGAAATAAAGTGGAAGCCTGTAAGGTTAAATAAGCTGTAGCTAACATAGGAGTCAAAATAGTGAAACAAATTTCAGGGATTGCTAAAAGGAAAAGAGAGGGTAAAGCTCCTTATTGTTGGGTTAGCTGTTGTAGTCTGCCTGGGCAAATTTTAAATTATGGGAACTCTAATAGAATCAGTTTCTTCTTGGTTTAAATAAGTCTAGAATCATATTTTTAAATCCCACACATGCTTTGCAAGCACAGAAATTGGAAAACATGTTTAAATTTCATTTTCTACGTTAAGGAGAGTTTTAGAGTTCCTTGCTAAAATTAAAAGTCTTTAAGCCTTGTGTCACATTTTGTCGGAGTCCTTGGGGAAGGAAAGTTTTACCACTGTAGTGACTATATGTTTTCTAATTGAAATCAAAGGTAAACCAAATCCTTGTAGGCTGAAAGACAGCAAAGATGATCTTTAGTATCAAAGATAAAATTGGGAAAAAGATACAGAAATTTTTGCCTAACAAGATTGAGCAGCCTGAATTACAAATCACTGATTTCATTTCCAGGACTAATAGAAGTAACTATATAACTGAGGATATAACTGCCTTTTTTAAACAAGGTAAACAATTCTGTGGGGCCAGTGGTCTGCTCAAGAAATCAACAGAGCACAGAAGTACCTCTTTATGACTGAATTATAGAAATGCCTGTGTTTTTATACATATATATATATACACACATACACACAGGTATTTTTGTGTGTGTGTACATATATGGCACATGTACAACTCTTGCATTTATGTAAAGATGCAATATTATTCATGCAGGGAGATAACTAGAAGAAGATGAAGACAATGAAAAGGGGAGTATCCTTGTACTGAAGGGTACATTATCTGATGTTACACAAAGCCTAGTGGAAGGGTGGATTATAATGCACACTTCCCCTCAATGCCTATAGAGGAGTGAAGTGGCCAAGTTCAGTTCAGATCTTACAGGGAAGATCTGTGCAGCTTCCAGAGAGGGTATTATCAGAACAATGCAGTCTCTCCCTCTGAGCTTCAATTTATTTTCCGGTCATGAAGATATAAAATTGTTCAAATTATGAAATAAGTTTTGTACTCTGTTCTTTTAATTTTCAAAAGCTGCCTGGTATTTTCTGGGTTACTTTCACTATTCTATTTTAAATCTGATTATCCTCCTACAAGTGATATTCTCTTGCCATATTACTTACATTTAGAGTTAGTTTTTAAGTTCAGCAAGAAAATCAAGTCTGAACTAAGAATGGATCTATAAAGCCAGAAGTAAGAAGATAAGTGCAAATTCTGCAGTAAACTTACTTGCCCTCTGCATTGAAATCTGCAATGCCACATAGCTGCTCGTACCAATTCACGTTATTGCTCTCCAGCTGAAGTACAGTGAGTAGAAGGAATGGACTTTTAACTTCAAATATCAGAAAAGCTTACATTCTCAGCCAAAAAAGGTGTACATTTATATTTAAAATTAAATAAGATATTGGGTAAAGCTATATCCTGTCAATGATTAATATAGGGTAAGTGTGTTTAATATTAACCATAATTAGGTCTGCTGAATATGTTCTATGTTAACAACATTCCACTGAACAGAAGTCATTAAGACAAAACTTTCTGAAAGATCTGGTAACTGAAATCTGAAATTATTTTTAATTGTTTTTGTCAGGAAGTTACTGACTTCATAAGCACTTATTAACTAATTTGTATATGAACTACTTTACTGAAATGTATGTAAAATTAACTCTTAGGTCTATTAAAAGAGCAGAATCCTGCTGTCATTAAAACCACTGTAGATATCAGTCATCAAATGTCTGGAATTTGCTATTTTCTATATGCAAGTTAGAAAGCTACTTTTTATTTGAATTTTGATGCATATAATTTCTTTAAACGGGGAATATCATCTCTGATGTGTCATTTCTCCAGCATTTAGTTTTGCTACCTAAAAATGGCAAATGGGCTCTGTTTTAGTTTTACAGATTTATCAACTAGTGGTGTCTCAGTTTCTTCTGTATAAAAGAATAAATAAATTTGCCTAATTACTATGGCAAATTAGATCACATCTTGCAGTTTTAGTGCTGTTCAATATCTACACTGGACCCAAATGTCCAGACTCCTGTGATAAAATTAGTGTCTCTGATACTCTGCTGTGACCACAACTAGAGAAAGGCAGGAGGCAGCAAAAGCGGAACTGCTAAGCATGCCCACATAAGAATGTCACACTTAGGTAACAGAGTGTCCCTCAGGTCAGCCTACGATAAGAGCAAAGTCAAACAAGGCTGAATCCTTGATGTTTTGTGTTTTAAGTATCTGAAAATTGTTCACGACCAGCCTCGACCTAGAAGACCTCAAATGATCATATGAGCAAGGCAATAAATTGGTGGTAACTTGCCCTGAGGCCCATGTTGTAGTTGTGATGTTGTGAAAGCTACATCTAGTGTTAGCCTGTCCACATACATCTGTTCAGACTTCACAGACGGGAAAATTTTACATTTACTTGTACTGAAGGGGAATTATGGTGGCTGAATGGTCATGGCTGAAGGGCTCTGCATCATATCAGTGTGGTCCAGTGGAGATGCACGGGAATACCACAGCATCTGGAGAGCTGAGGAACCGCTTGCTTTCCAAAACTCCGCACCTGAGCAAGATTTTGGCAATGCCAACAGTTTATAGCCCTGCGGTATTTGCCAAACACCCAGGACGTGGCCTCCTGTCATGGGAGAGGCTGATTCACCTTCCTCACAGAAATCAGAAATGGAATGTAGTGGGCGTAGCAGGAAACTATTTCTGTAGGAAAAGGCACTCCAAAATTTATGGTAACAAGAGGAATGGACAGCAGCTTTTACAATGTCGACATGCTTCAACTTGGACTAGCACAATTTTACAGCCAGGCCATACAAAAACAAACTTTGAAGTCACGTCAAGTGCCCAGGAGTACCAAAAAGAAGAAAAAAAGTGTAAAGGTAACTAGCATTATTATGCAGAGCACAGCAAACGCTGTGTTAAACCAAACAAATAAACCAGGTTTTTATATCTTTGTTTATGGTTAGGGGTTTGACCATTGCTAAAAGCGTTACTGTGTGGGAGGTGTTTTGTTGTTACCAACATTTTTAATTTTCATTATTTTTTTTCCTTTCAGCAGATGTGATATTTAGTATTCCTTTTGATTCAATTTAATAGTTTTGTAAAGAGCCCTCATGACAATGTGATGAATAGTTACTGGGCTTCTCTGTGTAAGACTTGATATAAAATAATATCCGTTCCTTCAGCCCTTTAAAATTTTTCCTCTGTCTTTATCGTCTTGATAAGCTGGTCAAAAATATTTTCTGAACCTGGTATTTTTAAGTAAAGCTCACACTTGATATTAACAATGCAAAAGCAAATGAAAGCATTCTTTTACTACTTTCAGGATGTTCATCTCTCACCTGTTACTGTGTTGTTTGCCTTTTCTTCTTTCTTATTAACCATCCCCAAAGCCTCAGTACGTACACATACAGAACTTGAATAAATGGAACTTCTTGTTACGAATATTCTTTGCCTCTGTAGTCAGGAGAATTAACCATTTTCTTTCATGTAGCTCTTTTGTTCACATGAGAACAGCACTGAAGGAATTCTATTTAAGAGTGATAGTTGCTTAAGTTATTTTTATTCCTGTTTAAACTGGTCTAAATAGTTCTTCGATGTTCTTTGCCTGAAAAATAATTACTGCGTACTTCAAGAGAGGGACTATAAGTTGTTTTCTTTTACTTAAGTCTTGCGTCACTCCAGGAAGAAAGATTACAGTGTCAGGCAGGATATCACCTCATGAAAAAGTTAAACTGGTCTAAGTACCTGATTTCTTTAGATTTAGTTGCTCTTTACCTCAGAATGCCTCTTTGCTAACAGATGTCAGGTGTTGATCGCTTTAACGTCTTACTAAGGGCTGTCAGGAGGCTGCCAAACCCAGACAGTCCCACCCAAGAGAATTAATTATGTTATGTCAAGCTGCATTAGCTGGCTTTCTGGTCAGTTTTATTCTTGAACAAATGGAACTTTTTACCTTCAAGTTTTCATGTGCACTTGGGGTAGGGAATGACTCAGAAAAGGTACATGTTTTAAGTATTGGTGGTTACTTAGCCAAGATATAAGCTGTCTAATTAACTGATGTCTGCTCACAGGGACTTCCAATTATGAGATATGGGGAGACTTAACAAATTGGGTTGTCTGGGTCACAGGTCTATAATTACTCTTAGCAATATTTGCTCCACAACCATCTTAAAAGTTGTCAAATGCTATTCAAGAATTTGGTTAACCAGTTTGTTGGCAAACCTCTCAAGGAGCAAATCCTCCCTGACAAGACTGTTAACCTAAATGTCTCATGAATAGTGCAAGGAACTAGTGCAAGAAAATGGAAGCACAAACCCTGGAAGAGCCTTGATCATGAAAGAGCAAGCTCTATTCTCTTTTAACCAAATGTATTCAAGGTGTCAAATGTTTTCGGGGAGAACTGGATTTGTAATGAATCCGAACACTTAAATATAAACTATGACATTCTTTGTTAACCAAACAGACTAATGAGTCTGAAGTATTTCAATAAAAGGCACATCACACTGGCATTTTATGAGTCACATAAAGATTTAGTGGCATGTCATAACCAAGGTACAGCAGTTTGAGGGAAAGAACTAGCTTATTACATGTTGAGAGAAGAGGTGTGCTACTTTGTAAGAAAGATTTTCCTCAGGTTTAAATTGGGGGCTGCTAGCTTGAAGGTTGCTGCTTCTGTTACAAATCCAAAGAAATTATTTTTGCCAGAAAGCTTTAGTTCTTTTTCACTCACTGTCTCACTTGGTCTAATAAATATAGTGTAGACAAAATGATGATTTTTAATATCTTTGATTCCACTGAGACATAGTCCCAGAAATGTCAAATGTTATTGTAACTTCACAGTGCTAGAATTCCATAATTCTACATACTTCATGATTTAGTCAAAAGTAGAGTTTTCAAAGTCAGATGAATACTTATATAGATTTAAATCTCTGTTCTTTTAAGTGCTTGTTTTTATTTTGGATTCTGTTATTTGAGGTTTTCTTAGTTTATTCTGTTACAATTAAGACCCAGTAAGGGTCAGAACTGATGGGATAATCTGATGCCTAGATTCCTCAAAAGACAAGTTATCATAGTCATATTTTTGAGGCAACTTTTTCTGTCCCTGATCGTAGTACGTAAAGTGGATGAATACAGTTGGTCAAATATATACATTACAGAGAGGTGGTGACTCAATGTGTGGGCACGGAGGTAGCTGAACTTGGCAAATGATTGCAAAAACCACTTAGTACTTCTGCTCAAAACTGTTATAGTTTTCATTGTATTTTCTTTATGATACAAAAAGATAGGTACTGTGACTGGGGTGTGTCCCATGTTATGTGGTGTGAATCCTGAATGTGCAAATTTGTATTCTGCTTGGAGAGTAGTGATCTTACTTTTTTCCCCCATATCCTTCATCAGGGACAGCTGAGAGAATTCAGGCAATAAGAATATCTATAAATAGGAAATAAATCAGTTCCCACAGACAGACACTGCTGAATCTTTTAGAAGTGGCATGTAGGGACCCTGCCTGCAACACTGAAACAGCTGGGACTCCAGACTGGCATACAAAGTTTGGAAATAGTCAGGAGAATGTGGCTTTTGCAGGTAATGTGTCACCTGCTCAGTCACCCAAAGAGCAGCAATAGACAACAAGAATGGATTGCACTGAATGACTCTTCTTTTTTGTGTGTCAGGGATCTCAGTTGGCTGGGGTGTTCTGTTGGGAGGATCAGCTGCAATAACACTGCTTTGCCTTAAAATTTCTGTGTTCATTTTTTTTACTGAGTTAATTCACAAGAGGATTGCAGCTTGGTGGGGTATTTGCTCATTCATAATTAGAAGTTTTAGTGGGAGTTTTTAAAACAGGAGTTGATGAAGAGCTGCATGTTCTAGTTGTAAGGCAGTCTCCTGCAGACCCCTCCTCTCAGGCATCCTCGTCCTGACTTCTGCCCAGGCAGTGTAATAGCCCTTCTGATTTACACCAGGGTGAGTATTTCAGAGCCTATGGGCACTCAGGAATCAGGTTCAGCAAGTAATTTCTACCTTTGTTAATACAAGGAATGGACACCTCAGACTGTGAAGGGTACAAATTTTGGATCCTCTTCTGCAGCAATATCAAAACCTCTTTTTTAGCACTGACCTGTTAGTTCACACTGGAGGTTTTATTCTGCCAGTGATCCCATGTGTTCGCAATTAGACACTTGCGAACTAATAAAATTCCAAGTGTGATACTAGATTGCTGAAGGCAATGAAAGCTCAACTTAACATCATGTAAAGACTCTCATATTCAAATCAGAACACAAGACAAAGAAAAGTGTTTATTATTTTCTACTCTTCTTTCGGGCTTTTGATAAAGACCTCATCTGCCTGTCTTTTGGCAGATAATGTAATTCAAAGTGGTACATGAAAGGGACCTGCATGATTGGACCCTAAGAGATGAAAATGAAAAATTTTAGGAATATTTCAGTTTTAATAGTGATGTTAAATTTTTGTAGTATTTTGTGAGCTGATTTGTTTCCAAGGGAACAACAATCTGCAGTGCTACAAACCTCTTTGATGTTAGCATGTTACAGGTAAGGAGTCCCCATTTCCTGGCAGTGATTATCATTCTTTTTGTTGTCAGAAAAGGCTCTCGTGCATTTTTATTTTTCTCTTTATTACACAGTTTCATGTAATTTAATTTCCTTGCAGTATTACTGTAATTCTGACAAAAGTAGTACCTGTGACACATTTCTAAGCATTGTTGACATAGAAATAGAAACTAAAAAATGTTTGAGGGATTTATTTTGGAACAGAAAGTAAGTCACAGGCTGTGCCACGTCGAGATACTTTATCCTGATATGCCATCCTTGCTGGGATAGCTGTTTACACACAGTCTCAACTCTATTTAGTTTTTCAGTAACAAACAAAGATCAAGTTGGGGGAAAGAACAAGAGAAAAGAAGAGAAAATTCATAGGAATTTGACTCAGTTGGCAAAAAAAAAAAAACATCCACAGGGGGAAAAAATCCTAATAATAAGATAAAGCCTAGTTCTCCAAAGCTTTTCTGGGTGGTGCAAAAGTATCTATGTATTCTGCTCTGCTAATGTGTAAAATACAGCCTCACCTCTGTGTTGGCTCTCACATAAATTCCTGCTAGCTCCTCAGATTATTCTGTGGTAAATGAACAATTCACATTTTGCTCTTGTGGAATGTTTTCCTTCTGGAAAGCGTGGAGAATAAGTTTGGCAGGTTGTATGTGTTACATTTGTATGCAGAACAGTATTGCCAACCGATCACAGTGGGCTGGGTATTGTTTTGGGGGTATGGTTTGAGGGATTCTTTATGAACAACTATTACAGAATTTCTCAGGAAACACGGGTATGTTTTTGTAAAGTGCTGAACATCCATTCTTGAAAAATCAGATCTTGCCTGAGACGTGTTTATTAGACAAAATCACTGTTTGTGAAATCTAGATCATGCTCCTGAGCTAAAATGAAAATTAAAATTTATTGTGGGCTTTTTCACGTTGTAGTCCACAATGCTATTTGTTGAATTAGCTCTTTAGTACAAACAGTGTGGAGAATGAGGGTTCCTTTGTGGTATAATTCTGGGATTTCGTTAACTACTAGCGCACTTATTGAAGATGCTTGTTTAAACTACAAGAGTTTTAACAGAATAAGTTCATTTTGGAAGCGACTTTGTTAACTTCAGTAGAACTGATCTTGATAGATTTCATTTTGACTTACCGAATTTATTATTATTTTCTGAGCAAGATAAGAAATGTGGGTTAAAGATGCTTCTTTCATAGTTAGAGGGGAAAAATTCCAAGCATGAGTTTTAACTTCACTGATCCACAGAAATATTTATCCTGAATTCTGTTAACCTGCATATTAGATACTAATTGGAAATGCTGCTTCTTTAGATAGGTTAGTTACGGTTGTATGTTGGAAAGGAACATTCTTCTGTCTGCTCTTTGCATTAGACAGAAACATTAATATTGCACAAGGAGAAATCTGTATGTCATACCCTGTTCTTGCTTATTTCACTGAACTTTTGACGACCGTTTGCGGTTTGTGTTTGTCAAGGTTGTTAAATGTATCCATAAGATCCTAGTTGAACGGGGGCCAGCCTACATGATAATTTTGACATTTCTTTAGATTGTTTAAAGTGAGTGCAATAAGAAAACTAAGACCTTATTATTGAAGCAGTACTAATTCTTCCCCATAATAATAAGAACAGACATTAAAAAGGGATACTGACTTGTTACCAACTTCACGAGTTTTACCGTATTTTAGCTGAGCTGTAAAGAAAAAATCATAATTTGCCTAGTAAGTAACAAATAGCAACTCATACTTTCATAGGTTTAAAATAAGATAATTTCTTCTAGATCAGAAAAAAAAAGGTGTAGTAACTGTACTGATGTTCAGGGTGCATCAAGCAATTGTAACATCATATAATTCTGGTTATAGTGATATTGACATGTTCATAGCGCATAGGTGACCCAAAATGAGGAAAAAACCCTCCTTAATCTATTCAGTCAGTTGTTGAAGAAAAACATTCTGAAAGTACTTCATTAATGAAACATAAAAGGTAACAAAGCAAAATAGCAAAGCAATTAGCTTATTGTTAATATTTAAGCCATGTTCTTTTTGCTGATTATATTATTTTGAAATTTCCCACCTGTTGAACTCAATAGAAATTACCTCCCCAAATCACTGAAGTTTAGAAAAGCTGCTTTCCCATAAATGCATTACCAGACAGCAGCGAGAATCGTGTATCTGTGGAAGGCTGGGGAGATTCATGCATGTAATTCTGTAAAACAAAATCAATAAAGCTGATGACAGATTAAGTTGCTAAATTTTGTAAAACTAGACTACTGTTTGGGTCATCAACACAGTGCTATTGGATTTTCTGTGGTTTAATGCTGAAAAACAGGATTATTGATTTTAGGATTTTCAGTGTATCCCCTCTGGGAGTTCTTAAGCAGTCTTTATAATGCTTCACACGTAAGTTGACAACTACAGTGACATAACTGTGTCCTCGCCTTAATAATCATTTTCTAATCATATTGGAAAAGGCTGGAAATGGTTTATAAAATGATTATTCCAGACAAACGGGGGAACAGGAGGGTTATCGGGATGTTGCTTCTTTGTCTGGTGGTCATTACTACCTGCCTGCCATCTTCCCTTGGAATTAACTTACAGTCACAGATTAAGACCTTTGACTGTCATAAATCTGCTTCCCAATATGTTTGACTGGCAGGGGAGTTCACAAGCCGTCCCAATATAAATAGGATTTTAGCACATCAGGTGCTGCTCCGAAGTAAAACGGGCTGTTTTGCAGTCGACTTTGTTGGTGTATATTCATTGCTCCTCTCCCCTTCCATGTGTATGCATGCCTGCGTGTATATGCATGTGTGTGTGTGCGTGAAGTAGAAGCTGAGATAGGGTAACAAAATGAACTACTGTATGCAAGAAATATATGAGGTGCACCCAGCTGCTGGTAGCAATTGCTACATGCAGTCCACTGATTATTGCACATATATCGAAGAGAATCAGGGTTACAGCAGTTGTGATGCTCAGGTCCTGCACAGTAACAACATATATATGGAACAGGCCTGGGCGGTGAATCAGCCTTATACCTGTAGTTACCCTGGAAACGTGTTTAAAAGCGAGTACTCTGACATGGACATGGCCCTGAATCAGTACAACCAACCTGAATATTTCACCGAAGAAAAACCTACTTTTTCTCAAGTGCAGTCGCCATCGTACTCTCAGAAGAAAGGTAGGGGAAATTTATTTAAATAACAACAACAACAAAGAAATCTCTGCTTTTGTTTTTGTTTTGCTTTAAACTTACGGTTGTATCAGTTGGCTCAGATACATCTTTGAATGTGAAGGCTGCCTGTTCAAAATTGAAAGCAGCAGTAACATAGGTTGCTAGGTGATTGTAAGGTTTTCTGTGAGTGTTGAGGATTTCCAAGCACTTTATCTATAAAAGACATTTGCAAATATATTGCTTATTTGCTGCTTTGGGGGCTATTAAGTTCATTTGCTATTCACCAGTGAGCTAGATAAGAAAGTTTCTCTTCTGAAATGTCGTCATTATATATTCTGCATCTTAAAGCTCTGTTTCTGGTTGCAAACAATTTGTGTGAGTCCTCATTATCAGTAAATGCAAACTTTGTTTAGTCGGCAACTCAGGCAAACTATTTTGAAAATCAAACTGTAAATATATGGGGAAATGATTACATTTAATTGAGTTACTGTCTTTTTAGTGAAAACCCTGTAGTTTCTGATTATGCAAAGCCAAAATACCCTGAAAAATCATGAAATGTCTATGCAAGAAAGACTATTCTGCATCCAAAAAGTTGATCTGAAAAATATGTTTGTGAAAAGTAATCAGAGTGCAATATCAGCTCCATCAGAGTTAAATCATTGCCTGTTTTAAGAATTTGTTCTTTTGCTTTCAAGTTTTTTTCGCAGACATCACTTCTCAAAAAGAGCCCAAAATATCAACAAACACTTGGAAATGTTTTCGGTGTTAATTTTTCTGAACTCAGAACAGGCAATCTGATGCGTACAGAGTATACATTCTCTGTGTTTCTTTAAAATCACATCATTAAAGAATAAAATGCACCGTCTGTTGTACCAACATAATGTTGTTTTTCTTTTAAGACCAGATTTCCTTTATGCAGTAATCCAAAACCCAGATGAATCTGATGTGCCGAGACGGGTAGAGAAAACACCATTTCTTTACTACTTTTAAAGTGGCTTCGTAGTAAAAAGTAGATTGTTTAATCTTATTAACTACATGGAAAACTGGAATATTTTCTGTTGTGCAGGCAATATTCATTAGCACTTGGTGTGATAAATCTATATGTTTGGTGGAAAAATCTTTATTTCTCTACTTTGAGCAGCATCATATTTCATAATAAAGGAAATACTTTTTTAAAGTCTGTTCTAGGAAGCTGTAAGAACATGATCAAACTGTAGAATAAATGTCATTGTGGATAATGCATGTTTTTCTACTGTGCAACATTTTAAATGCCCTTTAAGGCTATTTATCTGCCATTGGGTATTAACTACTGAATTTGTAACTCTCTGTAGACTTTTCCTATGTCTTATATTTCGTTAAAGAAAAATAGTACTCTAGATTATCTTAGAGAAAATAGTCATTTATCATTGAAGGAATATGTTTTTTATAATATTCCATTTTGACATCTGCTCTGTTTGGAGTTTTTGTACTTGTTTGACAGAGTTGTTTTTTAAAAACTCCTTGTCTGCCCTTGTTTTCTACTACCTCAGTTCCGCTAAGAAATGACAGTGAATTCTGGTGGAAGCAGGTTCCCAAGCAGGCTTGTAGTTGTTCATTCACGGAGACTGAGCAACGTGTTTCAGGATTCTTTACAGCCTTATTACTGTGCCAATCAATAAAAAGTTGCATCCCTTCTGTCAAACCTTTGCAAATGCTGAGTTTGTTAAGCAGAAGGGATCTAAACTGTGTGGGACATTTGCATCTTCTTTTTTTTTTTTTTAAGTTTTCATCTTTTAACCAAGCTATCATAAAACTAACGACTGTTAATCCTGTCCTAAGAACAGAAGGCTTTACACAGGGCATGTGTGTCTGTATTGATCCAGAATTGATTTTGCGGGAAACAAGGGAGTTTGTTAGAGAAGCCTTGGTAATAGCCCATTAAAGCAAAATTAAGTCCTTAAGCAGGTGTTCATGAGGGGTCTTGATTGTTGCAGTTGGTATTTCTGTCAGTCCCCTGAAATTTGTGGTAATCTCAATAATGTGCTGTTCAAATCAGATTGTACTTTACTGTAGCACATGGAGGCTTTTCATATCAAAACTTTTGCTGCATATTAATGGATAAAGTCTTCTTTTCCCTCTGGGAAGGAAAAAAATCAATGTTTTATATACTGAAAAAAGTTAACATTAAAGAAGAGGAGTTTACTTACTTCTCTATCTTTATGTCACTTTAAAAGAATTCAGAAAATAGCATTTAAAAACAAGAACCAAAGACCCTAACATGTCCCTAAAGAAGAGAAGTATATAGAAAATAGAAGGAAGCACATAGGCTGCTCCAGTTATTACAGTGCACTGAAAAATAGTAAAACCACTAAAACTAAAAACTGTCATTTCCTGATTATCTGTCACAAATTCTCGTGAAAGATGTGAATTTTAAAGGAAAAAAATATGCTCTGGAAAACCAAGAGATGGATTTGTTGTTTTAGCTTTGTGTTTGCTTGTTGCTTTGTTATCTTTTGTGTTGTAACATACACTGTTAAAAGGCAGCAGCATAATATTTATGCAAGAATTTACTGTTTCATTAAGGAAACCCTTTTGGTCCTCCTATGGTCTCTCGCTATAGGAGATAGGCAACCAGATACACTTGTTTTCTACATAAGACTGCAAAATCTGATGAATGGAATGGGGCTGATCATCAGGAGAACATAGTGCAGCTCTGCCCCCGAGAGCTGGAAAATCTTCCCACCATTCTTGGTGACACTGGCCTTGGTGACCTTGCAGCAGCCCATGGGGAGCCCATGTCACCCTACCCTTGTGCAAAGGCTGAGCATGTAGGCAAGTGTCCCCGGACCTCCTTACATGCCCTGTACAGGGAGGAAGAGTAACCAGTGACAGGGTAGAGGTGCTGCAGTCGGGAAAGTACAAAAGTAGTGTGTACACAGGTTTGGAAACCTCAGTATCCCCATGTTTGATGTATGCACAGTTTTTTGGCCATTTGGACAATGGGGAAAGTCGGCCTGCAAAGTTAAAACCAGGAGGAGAGTTGACTTTCGTTTCCCTTTGCACAGTCATTTCCCAGACAAAGCTAATAAAGGTGTTTGCAGCTTTCTATGAAGTTAGATTTGATCGTCAGACTCCTTGGGGGCAGACCAGAAGTAAGCAGAACCTACTCCACAATCCAAAGATCTGCAAGTGCGAATTTTTGAGTTAGGTTGTAGTAGCACCAAACCCTCAGCCCTGCATCTCACCTTACTTCCCACACAGAAGGTGAGGTTAATGCCATCTTTTTACGGGCTGTTGGTATGATTTGTGAGTAGAGCTTTGAAAGTTGTTATTGTTGTTATTATTATAATTGTAATTGTCATTACTTCCCTTTATATTTTCTCAGGCAATTTACATGCAGCTGGGAATACATACTGTGTGAATGCTAGGGTGTACGACTGAATTAGTCAAAACCGAGTTCTCAGTAGTGTGAAAACATTAGAGTACTTTATGAATAGCTAAGGAAATGCAACGTGAATGTTATGTCAAAATGTCTTCTCATCAGTGCAGGGAGTATGCATGTGTAGAGTCAATTCGTTAAAAAAAAGACTGAGCATTTGTCATCTTTGGCCTTTGCAGCAGAGCAGCTCTCGGTATGTTAACAATTATTTGGGGCTTAAAAATGATGAGTTTTTCTCTTGACCGCCAGTCTGTGGAGATAGGACTGATCAGAAAATTGTCATCTTAATCAGCAAATCATTGTGCACTTGGAATTATAATTCTTTCTCCTTTAATTAAAACATCAGTGAAAAAACTGTTTTCAGCCACTTCATTCCAACCTTTGCACAAACAATTGAAGGATGGAGAGCTGAACAGAGGCATACTTTGCTTTTACATCAGCAGTAAAACTTAGATTTATAAATACATTAGTTACTTGTGATACTAAGCTATGGTCTCTAAAAACATTTAAATCATTTTGAGGAAAAAATTGCATGGTCTGACTCTTGAGCATTATCTACAGTAGTGCATTTTATACCTGTAGCTGGTAATTGATGCAAGTACCGTAGTAACAAGACAATGATAACAGAGTTTGGGCTAAAATATTTTCTACACATCTGTGCAAAATGCACAACTGTCGGTAAGATTTCTGACTCAGCCAAAGGAATACGGCTAATGCATAGAAAATCATTGATGGAAAAGAGACTATAAAAATGTTCCAGATTCTGTCTTTGCAGAATCTCTTCCCAAATTTTAGTAATTCCATAAATCAAAGAATGTCCGCAAAGATCAAAACTGTGTACAGGCAAGCCAGTTAGCTAACAAGAAATGGATGAATCTGTTTAACAACAAACTTGGTGCTTCCAGGCTCAACAGAGAATAAACAATCTTTCTCAGTGGGAGTAATTTAAAGAAACTGGGAAACAAAGATCAATGTATCAGCCTAGCCTTTCAGATCGATATTGATAATAGCACAAACAAGAATGGAGTATGCCTTGTCCGCTTCAGCTCTATGCTTTCTGAGAAACAGTCTATATAACCTTTTTCTATACAAGCATAACAAGGATGATATCTGGATGGTTCTTGCAATTTTTTATAACTTGCAAAGAGTTAAAATGTGACTGCGTAACCAGTAGAACAGCAGTATGAATTTTCTTTTCAGTTATAATACAGTTGGAAAGTCTCAAGGTAGTAATTAATTTAATCTTTCTTATTTTCACACTGCAGTGTCTAGTAAGTGAACACTAGCTTACTGATAAGTCCTAAATTCATTGTAGTCACACAAGCTTTACCCAGTGGAGGGAAAGAAAGATTTGGGGGAATATTTTTAATATATTACTCTCTGCCCGTGTACAGTGAAAATCAAACTACTGAATAATGGTCTTAAAACACAAGTGTCCTTGTGTGTAATAGCAAAAATTACTTTGCAAGGTATGAGCCTACAGTGGATCAGGACCAAGCTAATAAGGAACACGTAGTATACAGACATAATTTGTTTGTGCTGATGCTGCTCATATCGCTGTTTGCTAGTAAAATATGATTTGAGTCCTAGAATGTTTTTAAGGTTTGGCTTAATTCTTAAGCCAATATTACATTGTCTGTACAGACAGAGATATGGATATGTTAAGTCTGTGTAATGATATTTTAACAAAATTTAAATCAGTTCTTTACTTTTCTCAAAACATGCCTTTTTTCTACTGTAGGCCAGCTACAGAGGGGAAAACTAGTATAATCTTTCAGGGGCTGTTTTTATTTAAATACCTTTTTTTTTGTCTTGTTGGAGGGAGCTGAGTGCACTGGGCAGGAATAGCCACTGAGTGCCTCATTTGTGTCCCTCCAATCTGTTACTCTGTGCAGGGTCACGTATACTGCTTTATGATATCATTCCTGCAAATGGTAATTTGAGAGTGTAGGCATACAGTATGAATAAAACAGAGTACCTCAGATAACAGCATAGGTTAGCAGACCTTTTTCTGTCCTTACAGCTGCTGGGGCAGTCTCATTGCGCATATTCCTGTCAAAGGGAATTGTTTCTTGCCATAACTCTACAAAGGAAGTTACAAGCTACAGTTATGATTTAAAAGACACTGTACATCACCATCAAGATTGATTATAATGAATTATACAAGGTATTTTTCTAGGTGGGGGCAATTGGTCCTGCTGAGTACTTAGCTGTGCCAAGAGACATAGGTTAGGCAGACTGACAGGTGGGAGTCTGAGGAGCAAAAAAAGTTAATTTAGGCTGCAGGTGGAACACCAGAAATGGTAGTCAAGGTCATTCATTGACATTCTCCACTCAAAGTAAAGATCCAACTTGGGTAAAGGGGTGAACTGTCATACCTGATAGTTAACTTTGGGGATGCGGCAAATGATAATCCATGAGAATTCCAGAATACATTAGACAGAGATTTGAAAGACCAAGGAACCATATTGTTTATTATGGTACAGTTCAGTGAGACTGGTGTTGCTTTTGAATGGTTCCTCTTAGTTATTTATTTAGTAGGTTTTCACCAAGAAATACACAATGAAATATGAAACCAGAAACAGGAACTTCCTCAATGTTCCCATGAGATTTGTCATCAGACTTTTTTCCTTGATAGAGAGTACGTGGATTATTCTGTCTGCTATCTGCTTCTTCCACATTTGAGTTTTGTTTTGGGGTTTTTTTTAGTTCAGAGTTATTAAACGCATAAGGTGCCAAAGTACTTGCTGATGTGAGGGAGAGTTCCCTGTTAGTCTGCCCCTCCTCTGTTGTGCCCAAGTGCTACAAGGAGTGAGAGAAGTCTGTTGCTCTGCTTCTTCCTTGAACCATCCAACTCTGCTGCCATCCACGGCTTCCCCCAGAATATCTATTGCACTATTCATCGCTTCCATGGTGGTACCAAGTTTAGAATCACATTGTTGAATTTCCTCCTGCTGATATTTTTTCTAACTCCAAGTAACAGTACAGATGCATTGAGGCTGATTATCTGCACATCTTACAAATTAAATTGCATTGAATTTATACAGAGGTCAGTCTGGGTATTTGCAGCTACTAGAAATTATTTACAGTGGACATTATGGTTAGTAAGAACTGAATGTAGGTCCTTTATTCCTCTTGGCATGATGTCTGTTTGTCTGACTGCTATATCTTTAAAACACCATTGAAGGTCCAGTTTTTCTACTTTCTGATCCAATTAGCTGTTGGAAGGGGGTTAAAAATACACAGATGTGTTGATGGCAATCCCAGACTCATTATAGAAAGAAAAAAGTATTTATTGTACAATTTTATTGCCAATGATTTCTTAGGATAAGAGTTTTCTATCCATGTTTCCTGTTCAATCAGTAGAAGAGTTCAAAGTAAGTTCTTAACCTTGTGACATGGGTGCAATCCTGGAGAAGTGATGAACATAATATTTAACATTTAGATATCTTAAATAACTGGCACTTAACACCTCTGATTAGCAAAATTGGAAATGTGGTTGGACGTCAGGATGCCATTTTTAATTTCTTACTAGGAGTGCCTGTAGGAGATTTGTCTCTTCTGCCAGGTTGGAGACTGTTTCCTCAGTTGGATAAAGTCATGAAACTCCAAGGGGATGGAGGTCAGCGGTCACTTGTGCAAGCTACTGTATGTATTTAAGGAAGCAGTTTAGACGAGTGGTCTCCTCCTCCACTAGAATAAAGCTGCCATTACATGAGCAGTTCTAACTGCATTATATACTTTATAAAATATCAAGGCATTTAATTCAGAACTAATTCTTGAGGAAACAAACCAGGGATACTGAATTTTAGAGGACATAGTCTATGCTACACTAAGTCTACATTTCATGAATAGCAGTGACCAGCAATATCAAGAAACCATTAATCCTTGCAAGAAATGTAGTGGAAAATTCTGCATCCCTTTGCTGACTCTGCTGCTTCCTCTGTCTACTCTGCGTTGTGCGTGTGTTGCAAAGGCAGAGGCAGGTGTGAGCAAAAGCGGGGCAGGATGGAGATAATAGCCTCTGTTAATCCCCCATTGACATAATGTCCGTTTGGAGTCAGTGATGTAAATTAGAGTCGAAATCCTGCTGTCTGTCTTCCCTCAAGGTCACAGAAACACTTCCACATGCCCACCAGTCTTTATCCAACTTGTTCATAAAGAAGTAGTATAACTTGAATGTAAATCTGATCTTTTGCCGTATTGTAGATGAGCGTAATACATCAGTAAGTTCTCTGTTCTTTCTCCTGTGCCCATTTCAGATGCCAGTAGGAATATTGGCAAACCAATATTGGCAGGTATCCGAGAATGACTTTGGAGTATTCCTGTTCCCCGATGTTAAATAAGAGGTAATTTGAGGTTCTCATAGTTATGGTCAAACTGGACATACAAAGTAGACCAGACCGTACAAATGCTTCCTGCCTTTTTCCTTATTTACTTTCTCCTAATCCACTCATCAGCCTCCAGAAAGTTCAAGTATTTTGTCTCTGACTTGGGCTTTTCTTTTTGGAGAACCTCTGGCAAGTGTAGCTCTAGGAAGGCACTTCCGTTTGAGCTGTCTGCTTCTAAGATGACTGTCTGGCACATTAGTCACAGAAGATGATGTCCACCAACCTTGTAGGACCCTCTAACAGCCTTCTGCTGCCCTAAGTCTTGTTGCTGGTTGTCCTCCATGTGACTGTGGCATGAAGAATTATGGTTGGACTCAGTGATCTGGGGGGTCTTTTCCAACCTGGTGATTCTACGACTCTATGATTCTATGAACCCCAGGCTGTACCAAGCTATGCTGGTATGAGGGCTGCACAAAGACAGCAAACTTGGAATCTAGTCTAATCTTTGATGCTACAGATGGGTTCAGCAGGCCAGTGGAAGGGTTAGTGTTGCAGTCCAAAGGACTGTTCCCTCACTGCACTCATAAATTGTGCTCAGCCAGTTGGCAGGTGATGGACAGCTAGGAGTAGTTAGTGCACCATTTGGGTGTACTGCCATTCAGAGCAACCTAAGAAGGCTGGAGGGATGGGATGAGAGGAATCTCTTGAAGTTCATTGAAGGAAAATGCCAAATCCTGCACTGAGGGAAGAATTATAAATGCAGCAGTACAGACTGGGTGCCAACCCCCTGGGAAACACTTTACGTTTAAGTACTTGGGGGTTCCCAGTGGAGAGCAAGTCAAACGTGAGCCAGCAGTGTTTCTTTGACGCAAGGAAGGTCAATGCCATCTTTATGAGGAAGATCAACAGGAGCAGGATGAGGGAGGTAATCCTTCTCCTCTGCTCAGCTCTGGTGAAACACGTCTGCAGTGTCAGGTCCAATTCTGGGCTTCCCAGTACAAGACAGACATGGATATATGGGACAGAGTCCAGCAAAGGGCCACAAAGATGATGAAGACACTGGAGCATTTGTCATGTGAGGAGAGAATGAGAATGCTCAGGCTGTTCAGCCTGGAGCAAAGAAGACTCAAGTGTGATCTCATCAATGTACATAAATACCTGATTCCCCATCAAGCAGAAGATAGTACCAAACCCTTCTCAGTGGTGCTGTGTGACAGGACAAGGGACAATGCACACAAATAGAAATACATGAAATAAATTAATATTTTCTTTTTGTGATGAGGGTGACCAAGCACTGGCAAAGTTGACCAGAAAGGGCAGAAGGAAAAGTTATGTGCCTTAAGTCCATTAATTATGAGTCATGGATACACTTAAATTTTGAGTCTGTATTGTACCCTGACTAAACGTTCTCCTTAGTTTAGATTTACTTTTTGGTTGCCATAAGAATTGTTTTGGGTTCCTGCTCCAATTGGAAAAATGTTTTATGTTATCAAAACAAATGTCATTGTGGGAAAAGAACCAAGCATTGCTAATGTTTTTCATAGCAGTAATATTTGATTTCATTTGTTGTGCATCTCATAAACCACTTCAGAAGAGAAAATGTCATTCTAACACACAAGCACATACACACATATTTGAATGCCCACATAAATTCAGGCTGTATTAAGTGTTCCTGCAGTACACACCCAGGTAAGCTATGTGCGATACAGCTTGGGCTCTCTGTTGCTGGTACTTCTCTAACACACCTGGAGAGTTGTTTTGAAACAAACTATCTCTCAGTAAATATTTCTTATGGCAAGGTCTCTGAATTGCTGTGCAACTTGGAATCTCATTGTCAGTACACAAGTATATCGGGTTTTGTGAAACAGGATAGAGGGATATTCTCTGTGTCTCACAGCTATCTTTTTATTCACGTCAAAACCTCTGAGGTATATGCATTTAGTTTTATGAAGTAATATTTTCCTCAGGAGAGAACAGTCCTGTTCTAACTTCTTCCTCTTGACCAGTAGAAGCTGAAACAGTACGAAAAGTAGAAAATATTATAAACTAGGTTTAAGTAAGTCTGTAACATTGTTAGTATGAGCTTTTTATGCAGGGCATTTGTAGAGTTCAGATAGACAAGTGAATTTTTATATAATATTGTTGTATCAAATATATCACATCATTTTATATCAAGTATACATGCCAGTCCTCTTTTTCTTTACAGGGTATATACCCAGTTACTTAGACAAGGATGAGCTATGTGTAGTATGTGGGGACAAAGCCACCGGATATCATTATCGCTGCATCACTTGCGAAGGCTGCAAGGTAAATGGCACGGTGGGAAAGTGGGAATCAGAAATAGCTCTCCAGCTCCTCCATTATACAGACTTCCTGAACTGTGCTGTCAAATAAAACAAAGACAGATTAGAAGCGAATAAGAACATCCAGTACTGATGATAAGCCGTATCTGGCTATGCCACTGCTCTTCATATGCATAAGGAATATAGATGATTTTGCAGTATTTGCTTCTGAGAAGAAAACAAGAAATTTAGATTTTTGTTGTTGCTGTTTAACTGTTAGCTTTTACATTTCCATTTTGTAATGTTTCTTTGGCCATGTTCTCAGTCAGCGTACATCGGCTTACTCCCAGCAACTTCAGTGAAGCTGTTTATGCAATAACTGAGATTCTGCCTATGACCATACAGAGTCTGTTGTGATTAACAGTGCTCCTGTGCCTCTCATCGTCATTGTGAAGAAGGAAAAATCAAACTCCCTTCCATGTGCTCATACAGCAGTAACATCCATCACTTTGGGAAGCATTTACACCCGGTGAAAAGTGTTACAAAAAATTTGGACCTAAGCATATTGAAATGTGTTTTCAACCCTAAATTGCTTCTCCAAAGCTACACACAATTTTTTTTTTAAAAGAGATTGCTTAAAGCAAGTAAATAAAAGAAAAATTGAATATTGTGATTGGGTGCATCTTACATGATTTCCTGCCATAAATTTACTTGACTTGCCTCAGATCCTGTAAGAAAGCTATTTTTTTCCTGCAGAAAATAAAAGAAAATATTCTTTTTTTCTAAACAAATGGGACCACGCATGTTATGGAATAGTGTCATGGGACCAAGCCACAAAAGTCATGTTTTATTCATCTCCAAAGTCTGGAATTTTTGGATCTCAGATTTTGGGTTTGGATTGGCTTTAGTGCTCCACATCACAGTAACTCTTGTGTTGAAGCAGTTCTTTCAGTTGTACAGTATTGCCCTGAGTTGCTTTTATGACAAGCACAATGACCTAAAAATCCCACCTATAGGAGCATTCTGGCAATATTCATAATGGTTTTATACACGTACATACATAATACATATGAAAAAATGTATCTGAAAAAAAATGGAACTGAATGAGTAATTCTTGCACATTTGCATCCCATATACCAGATGATAACAACAGATAAAATATGTGAATATGACTTAATTCAGATATAATGAGAAGTAAACCATGCTGTGGCATTATGAAATATCTTTTTCTGTCAGCTGAACAGCTCTGTCTTTCACCAGTTTTCCTACTAAGGTTTTTGTTACTCCAACTGAAGTATTTGCATGCCCACCAGCTATTTTAACAATATAGCATAAAAAATCTACTTTTATCTTCAGACGCAGTTCTTCTGTCTCTTGTACAATTTAATAATGCTTATGTGCACAAGGAACTGAGCTAGCAGTTTGCAAAAAGCAATTAATTTTTTTCTCCTACTTACAGTAGGCTTACAAACAGACTTTTTTTGTTTGTTTTGTTGTTGTTCTTGCAAATGTATTCATTATACAAGATAGGAGGTTTGGTGTAGACAATTTCAGCCCATACCTTGGAGGATCTACATACACATTTAAAATTGTAGGATTTGTTAGCAAAGTTATATGTAATTGATTCTCAGTAAATTTAACATTTATTATTGCTTCCACTCTAACTCACTTTAATTTTGTAGCACCTTAATTAAGACTGACAGCTAAAAATTTTCTTTGGCAAGTGCTTTCATGAATAAAGCATCCTCACACATTGTATCGGAAGAGTAAATTGCAGGGAATTTGAAGACAAATAAACCAACAGTGAGCTCTGACATCACTGAAATGTTTCTCTGGGCCATACCCATTGCATCTATTTGCTACAAACAGGCATAGTAAAGGAAGTCAGGAAGAGTAATGGTCTTACAAGAAAATATGCTTTCTTTTATTGATGAAAATAACACTTCTGTGCTGAAGTGTTTGGACAGATACAGAGAACAGCCTCCTTATTGCATTGTATTTAGAGATGATCAAAGAGACTTTTTGCAAACGGTTGCTCAGAAATGCAATGAAATGGGAAGATGAAGTGTTCTGGTCCCAACATAGGTGATGAAGGGCATTTCCATGGTAAAGCTAGAGCTACATTAAGTTTCCTGTAAGATTTGGAAAACAGAAGTCCGGTATTGTTTTCTGGGTTTCACCAGAGATTTCTCCATCTTTCACTGTAACTAGAGATCACCACATGTCCCTGGATGTCCAGAACCATCTTTGCTCTTTAGGGAAGAGACAGACATGTTGTGTCTTTAGGAATCTGCAACAAGGTTGAGAGCGGATCTAAATCCAGTTGTTGGTTAGCTGAGAACTTGAGACCTGATCCAAACCTCACATAAGGTCATCTTGCCTTTGCTTTATTGAATTTTGACTCAACCCAATCGGCCTCAAACTTGCAAAGGCTACACACATGCTTTATGCAACCCAGTTTAATTGAGAGATCAGGTTTCTTTATTATTAAGGAAGAAAGAGTTGTACTATTAGCTCAAGCTGAATCTTGTAAGATAAAGCTCTAATGAGGGAAAAGACTCTTACTGTTTTCACAGGAGTTAGGAGCTCAAACTCAATTACAGACACATCCATATGTCTTAATGCAACATTCTGTGCTAAAAGAAATTGCACGCTGCTATAAGATTTTACTGGGTGTTATTTAACATGATTAGAACCAGACCTTTGGTCTCATCAAGGGCCATTCATTAGATGAAATCCCAGCTGAAGAGACTATTCATTAGGTAAAATCCCATCTCACTTGAGTTTTGCCATTTTTTTCACTAAAATCAAAACCATTCATAGTGGCTTCAGTCAAACAGGACCAAGGTCTGTGTGGTCTCAATGTCAATGTGTTCCCAAGCTGCATGGCGGATGGTAGACAGTCTCAAGGATGAAACTTGAAATTAAAGTGAAGTCTAAATTTCTTCTTTTACAGTCTGTCTTGTCTGTATTGCTGTGGTCTTAGGAAGTTTATCCAGCTGTTGTAGAAGTCAGTGAGAAAAGTCCTGTTGTTAGTCCTGTTAGTACCAGGATTAGGTCTGTAAGGTTCAGAGATAAACTGTGTCTGATTTCTTTACCTAAGGCCAGGATTTGTGAGACGTTCCAGTTTGCATGAGCTTAGGATCTGGTCTTGTATCCATGTTGCAATTGGCAATGTAGTATGTTATGATTGATTGATTGATTGATTGATTGATTGATAGAAAGAAAGAAAGAAAGATTCATTCATAGGGGGAGAGAGAGCTTTTTGGTGATGTTTGTTTTGAATACAGTACTTCGTGACGAATACAAATTAACCCTCTTTAGAAATACAGATAATTTTAAAGTTATAGATTCATTATTAACGACCAAACTCAAAGACTGGGTAAGCAGTGTTTGTGAATTTCTAAGTCTTGCTGGGATTTGGTTGGTTGATTGTTATTTGGCTTGATGGAAAGGAGGGATCAGAACTGTTCCTTCCTAATCCCTTAGTAATACATAGACACTACCATTCTTACTCTGTGCAGAAGCTACCTTTTGATTAAAAGTATGTACATGCCTCTTATCCCTCAAAATGAGTGTGTAATTTAGAAAGGAACTCAAAATGAACCCTTTAGTTCAACTACAGTAAAACTTAGCACACAGAAATATAAGACTTCAAGAAGACATACAGGCAATATTTGTCCCCTCAAACAGTATTCCTTATGCCTTTACTTATGTAACATGCCTATACTGTTTAATTTTTAGGGAGGAAATGTTTTGTGAAGCTCAGAAAATAAATGCTGTACACTATAAAACTGTTTTGTTCTTTTCCTCTTTGAGAGTTGCATGGAATTCAGTATGTTATCTTGCGTACTTAGGTACTTTCATACCAAACCAAAGTGTTTCCCAAGATGAAAAAATTGCACAAGGCTAACGCTTTCCAATGTATTTATTTATTGCACTTAGGGTTTTTTTAGAAGAACCATTCAGAAAAATCTCCATCCAACCTATTCCTGTAAATATGAAGGAAAATGTGTGATAGACAAAGTAACAAGAAATCAGTGCCAGGAATGTCGCTTCAAAAAATGTATCTTTGTTGGCATGGCAACAGATTGTAAGTATATTTTTCTGGTTTTCTTTTTTTTTAAAATGTGTATTTGCTTTAAGTATGTTGATTGGTGAAGATTGTTAAAAGTACAGAAGAACTGCCAGCACTTTTTTATTTTGAATAAATCGTCCTGGGGACTTATGCTCATTGCATCAAGGCACTTTCATAGGACTATAATTTTTTGTTTATCTTTCACCAGACTGCACCTTCTCCTGGCCTTACCAGGCTGAGTAACAGCAGGAATGTTCACTCTTTGTAGGAAAGGAGAGAGAAATGCATCTGGATGGATACTTCACTTGGGAAAAAAACATCTTGTTTAGAAAATTCTGGAGGGTGTGAAATTGAATGTCATTGTATGAGTCATCCTGCAGTTGTTTGTTTTATTTTTAGCCCTGAAGAAGTTATCTACTGCAAAGTATTTGGCTCTCATTCTAAAGAACTAGAACATATGGCTGTAAGATTAACCCTTAGGGGTCTTCTTTTCCCACCATTGCACAGGGATTTACACCAATAAGTTCAATTAGTGCAAATGGGAGGAAGTAAATCCCCCCATGCATTAATGTTAATGTTTGTTACCACCATAATCCTCTGCAGAACTGTCAGGAAAACAGGCCTGATAAACAATTGAAAATTCTAGCTTAGAATATTTATTGTTAATGTAATGTAGAATGGTGCCTTCTGTCTAGAGTGAAATAAAGAAATGACACAATTTCATTTTGGCCAGGTAGACCCTCAGGAGAGAGGCTGAATAACTCTGGGTCACCAGTTTGCACCCAGCCCAGTCTGATGAGACAGGCAGTGATGAGCATCAACCAAGCAGTGTCTGTACAGAGTGAGAAGTTTGTCCAAGTCTGCTTCTGACCATCAAGTGTCAATACCATGAAGCTGGTGTGGCCTTTGTGAGCTGCACCTATGTACTCTCCAAAGGAGCTGTCACTGAGCAAAGCAGACTGACCAACTGTCCCCCAGTTTGAGAAGCATCTCTCTCACCTTTGAGTTAACATGGGTGAGCAGAAGCATGGAAGTGGGGCTGTGGGTGTTCCTACCTGCCTGCTACCACTTGAGGATCAGAGTGATCCTCCTCTGCTAAAATGAGCCAGTATGGGAAGATATTGCTGAGAAGGCGGCCTGGATGCCGTGAGGCTGCTTGGTGCTGAGCAGCTGGCAAGACCTTGAAGCAGAGAGCCGAAAATATAAACAGAGGTTAGTTCAGTGGGAACAACTTGCAGTTAGAAGGAAAACAATGGAACTGAACTGTCAACATAGCTAACTTTAGCGTAACTTGATTTCTTAGCACACAGGGTAGTGTAGCCAATAATATGTTAGCAATAGCTTTATGGACAGCTACCTTTAACCAATAATACACTGTAGTCACCCTCGTGGGGACAGAGGGATGTAACGGAATGGGGTATATAGTAAAGTAGCTAAGCTGAATAAACATGCACCTGTTCACCGATCAGATGGATCTCTGCTTCTGCTTTGCAACAAGCCAGTCTGTTTTAAATGATCTCTTCACATTCCTGTGGAAAATGGGATAAAATGTTCAGTGATAGTCAGAGGTGTGCAGCCCTGGGCTCTGTGTGTCTGGCATCACTGGAGGTAGCAAGGCTCTAGGGGAAAGCCACGGAATGGCACCATTTGCAGGTCTTACGGGAAGCACCAGTGGCAGACTGTTTCTGATTGTCTCATACAACTGATAGTTGAGCCTCTTGTGAATAAGCCCACTCATCTATGTACTCTTTCTTTCTTAAACCCATGTTGCTTCCTGCTGGCTTACAAGAGCACATTCTACACAATTCAGAGCAGTAGTGATACTACTTGAAAGAAAACAAAAGTTCATCTTTCCCAACATGGATTGATTACTCCAAGTGCATTATCAGAGGACTTTTTCTGAGTCCTCACAAAGCTTTTACGTATTAGTTTTATTGGTGGAATAAGCCACTGAAGGTCATGGTAGTATTACATCACATTACCAAACGGGTAAGTCATTCTCTGCAATCCAGGCTTCTAAGAAAACAAAATCTGGAAGAAGAAATGAGAACTAAGTCAACTGTGAGTCTTACCTAAGTTGCTTTTTGCTGATTAGCTAAGGTGTTTGTAATCAATTAGCACCTCAGGCATAGAAAAGACCAAAGTTCCATAAACTCTAAAGAGCTTCCTGACATTTTTTATGTTTTTTTTCACCTACTAGTGGTGTTGGATGACAACAAGCGGTTGGCAAAGAGGAAATTGATAGAAGAAAATCGAGAGAAAAGACGTCGGGAGGAGCTGCAGAAAACAATTGGGCACAAACCAGAGCCAACAGATGAAGAGTGGGAGCTCATCAAAATTGTTACTGAAGCACATGTGGCCACGAATGCACAAGGGAGCCACTGGAAGCAGAAAAGGAAATTTCTGGTAATAAATCCCTTCTCTTAGAGTCAAGTTCCTTTCTTTTTTCTAAAGTCTCCCTTCCCAACAATGCAACCCCAAAGAAAGTCTATCTGCCAGTATATTGACATATATGAAAAATGTATGATTTTTATGATTACTACTTGCTTATTCTTGCCTGAAGCTCAGTGTTTGATCAGATCCTGTATTTCAAAAGATAAATAGTATGTTGCTGAGTTAAGGTTTATCCAGCTGGGTACTTTTCATGTGCTGTCATGAGAAAAAGTAGAAAAATTATTTCACTCCTGTTTAACAGCAGCAGATTATAATGCATGTTGTGTCATTTTTTATAGATTATCTCTAAGGATAGTTGTCTGTAGGAGGGACTAGCATGCAACATATTGTAAGTGTTGAAACAATGTAAAGTTTCAGGTGACAGCTGATGATTTTTTATTAATAACTGCTATTAATAATTGATTCCAGAGTGAACACAGTAATTAAAATAAGTCTGGCAAAGAAAAATGAATTTCTATGAAAGCTGAATGATGCATGCATTATGGTATTGGGATTGCAGACTACAAGACAACAGAAGTTGTCAGCCTGTAACAAAGGATCAGAAAATAAATAGTGATTTGTGATGCTCAGCCTTAGGAAAGGATTTATTTGATTTTTCTGAAGTGATTTTTAAAGGAAATAAATGCAGGATACAAAATGCTTATATAGCACAAAAGAGGGATTATAGACTGCATGTCAGGAATACACAGGGGTCTTTAGCAGTCTGTATATGCCACATCAGATAGAGAATATTCTTTTTTTTCTCAAGTCAAGAATCCTACTGCCTCATTCATCCTGGGAATCTCAACCCACTGTTAAATTGCTAAGTGAAACTTCATATTCAAGCCAGCTGATCTCTTCTGTAGTGTTTTGTTAATTCCATCAGCACTATTGAAATTTCTGTATGAATGGCTGCATGTTCGTAGCAACATGCAGTCGTGAAACCACAGCCAGTGATTACTGGCAAGAAGCAGCAGAGCACTTTCCAGTGGTGCCGCACAGCAAGGTTTATGGTGCTGGTTAGGGTGCTCCCTAACGATGTTATATGTGGCTTTAAGCATTTGGTCTTCTTGCTTGAAAATTATGAAGGATGTTTATCATGAGCACATAGGCTATGTGGTTTCGTTTCCCCAGGTTCAGGGATAAAAGTAGCCTAGAAATTGGATTTTTTTGATTTTTTTACTAGGAACCATCAGATATTTGAACCCAGTCTTCTTCATTGTCCCTTTGCAATTGGTGCTTGCTTTATTAATGCATTGCTGAATTTTTTTCTTGAAAGAAGTTAGATTTGGATCCAGATTGGTGACGTAGCTGTGGAATGATCTTTCATGATGTGTTGCTTTAAAAAACTGCTGAGCACAAGTTTTTATTATAGACAGCACTTTCAGCACCCCCACTGTTAAAGTGTCCTTATATAAATGTCATGAAGTCCATTCTTAAAGGACTTCTCTGGGTTTTAGCCAGTTTTTTACTCTAATGTGAACAAAATGGAGCCTCTGTGTGGGGGCTGGCAGGTCTTTTATAACCACAAAGTCACACTTAGTGAATGGAATAGCTTTGATATTCCTGATTTTACAACACACAGTACATTGGCAAACTGTCATAAAACCAGGTGAACAAGTTGAAGTGCGATTAGAATAAAAATAACACTCATCACACATTCTTCTTGACACTATTTCATTGTCTGTCCCTATCGAAATTCTCAAAATATAGGGGTTTTTTTCTCTTTTGGAGAAGCCTTGGGCTGAAGTTATGCACAAGATGATTTTAAATTAAAATTGTACCCAGACAAGTTCAAATTCTAGGCACTTTATCCAGATTAGCTTTGTGTTAGCCCATTCTTAGTCATCAGCTGGTTTAGCCTGGTTTTGGAAACAGGTCTTGGCAGTTGCCCGAAGCTCTGTGATACAAGACAATCTGTTCTGGGAAGGATTGCAGAACTTCAGGTAGGTGAAAGAGGAAAACTCTGCAAAGCTCTGAGTACCTTCTCTAGGGTTAACAGGTCACCTCAGCTCCCTTTGCTTTTAGAGAACCTTGGGAATTGTCAGCACATGTGAAAAACAAGAACATGTCTGTATTTTTAAGAAAATGCATAAGTTACACCCACAAAATATTCTGATACATGCACAAGGAAGAAATTGCATGTGCGCAAAAATGCAGCTGCCCACACAGGATGGGTAGCAGCTTGCTGGTCACCCATTTCTCTGTGCAGTCGCATCTTTCACAAATGCCTGACAAACAAATTCACATTTTGTGACTGATGGGCGTTACTTATAAAGTCAATAGTATTGGTTTTTATTTTAGCATATCTTCCATCACCATGCAGGACTTCTTTTAGAGTATAAAACACTTTCACTAAGACAGGTTGTTCTTTTAAATACTTTTGTTTATGTCCTTAGCCAGAAGATATTGGGCAGGCACCAATAGTTAATGCCCCAGAAGGTGGGAAAGTGGACTTAGAAGCCTTCAGCCAGTTTACAAAAATTATCACACCAGCGATTACAAGAGTGGTGGATTTTGCCAAAAAGTTGCCTATGTTTTGTGAGGTAAGTAAACTTCTTTGCACTCCTCATTTATATGCCTGTCATTAAAAACTGCTCAAAATACTCATGGTCTGGAACTAGAAAATAAACTCCCTAAAATCAGAAAAATTAAGAGGCTCAAAATAGATGGGCCTGAACAGAGTAATCTGGATTTTTATGAGGTCTTTTTTCCCTATGATTACTGAAATCCTGATTTTGTTCATCTAGAAGTTATCATGGTTCATTAGGGACTTGAATGTGTCTTTAGAGGTGGCCACGAACAAAGCAAATGAGCAAAAAGAGACTATCTAGAAGCACCTTTGGTATATTTAATCAGCTCTTATAGCACATAGTTCTCTCTGTGCTTTCTGACTCCTTGGCAGGTACAGTATTGGGGAGTTGGATCTGTTCAGTAGTAAATTCTTCAAATTCAGGAAAGCATATCTATCCAGGAAAGGAACTTAGCACATTGTATTCCCTGGGCATGCTTTTCCTGAACAGGGAGTTTGTGCATTAAGAAGTCAGTAAAAGTAATGAATTGTCTTTCCAGACAGATATTAACGTGTAAAATATGCAGTAAATAGACTCAAATAGACTTGATTGCACATTAGGAATACAGAGGCCTTAGGCTGATCTCCTTTATACTGAGGCATCATTTTATTGAGAGATCAGATGCAATTGCTGATAATTTTTTTTCTAAACTTAAAAATGTTATCAGAACTACATCCTGAAATGATATGTCAGTGTTAACAATCTTAACCATTTTAGTAATTTTAAGTCTTGTGAGTCCCATAGGATCCAGAACCATAGGAGTTTTAGGATGAAAATAACCCAAATCTAGCCATGGAAGAATGCCTGCTTGCTCGCCCACACTGCAGAGCAACTCTTGGCTCTGCTGATGAAATGCCTAGTTAATGACATTCAAAATGGGAGTGACCGTGGTCTATGAATTCATCAGGCTCCCTAACTCATGAACTGTGTTCCCTCCTAATGACTAAACATCAGTCAAGAAGGAAGTTTAAGGCTATAGCTTTTTACTTTTCTGTGTCTGGCAGCTTTTCTTTAAAGTCAGTCAAGGACAGCTCTTTATGTCCTCTGGCACCTACAGAACAAGAGGTAAATACTAATAGTTGGCATAGTGTAAATAGCTCTCCCTGGCTAACCTCAGCATTGGCTACATCAGCCAAGAAAGAGAGAAATAGTGACCAAACATGAAGATTTTAAAATACAAGAAATGTGTCCACAGATCAAAAGGCCCCTGCAGTATTCAATATCTGAGGGAACCTGTCTCCTCTGATTCAGCATTCGTTGGTGGGGAGTTGCAGTGACACACTAAGTTAGTCTTTTTAATTTAGAAACTTTGCCAGTCACACACAGACTGCAGTGCCTGTCTGACATCTCCTACCCCTCCTGGCCACCATGGGCCCACTTATGTCAGAGCTGAGCAAGAAGTGTGGATGAAGGAGTCAAGGTGTCACTGGGCATGACCTCCCTAGGTTATGCAGCTCAGCTAGGAGAGGCTTTGTTTACAGCCGAGCTACTGTGTAAACCTGAGACCTGTATACAGCGATGTCTGATGGCAGAGTGAGGTTCAGCTTACTGTGGACACAAAGGACTAGGACAGCTGTTCTCCTGCTGTAGCTTAAAGAAAAACACAAATATTTGCCCCTTTTTGAAGGGGCACCGTACTGTTAGCTTTATTTCAGTTATGGCTTTTAACCCATCTCTTTTTCTTAGAGACAACACTATGTGGACTGGGGATTTGTTTGTGAGAAAAGGCTTTCATTTCTCCCATAGGACATACAAAGCATTTAAATGTCTTGGTTCTTAATTTCCACAGAGGCTTAGGCTGAGTGTAGTAAATTTATGTAAAGAAGGGATGTAAAAAGAAACATCCATGAATACTTGTATATTCACAGCTGCTGTCTTCTTTTCTTCTTCAGACACATGCAAGCCAGCGAAGCACTGTGCCCACTGTCCCCTCTCTTCCCCTCCCCTCCCCTGAGCTGACTGTGATGTGCAGAGAAAGTGATTTGCCCTAAACAGGATGAGTCTTTTTTCTTGTGTATCAAATGTTTTACACCTGAAGCTGGCATTGATGGAAAAACAGCTGCATGATTCAAATATTTTTTTTCTGACTGGAGATGGCTTTGTGCTTAAAACTTTTCTCTAACAGGCAACTGCTTTACACTTGTGTTAAGTAACTGTCTGGCATCCACTCTACTTCATTTTACACCAATTTGATGTATTGGTTTTGCAAGTACACAGTTGCCATATAAACCCATAGTTGGTGGGGGTTTTTCCCATTTTGAACTGTGAATCAGATAAATATAGTAACTTCATATGAAACAGAAGTGGATGAATTTTTTCCTCTTGCCGTCCAAGTAGAAATGAGTTGCTTTTTCATATATGTGACCCTTTGCTCTTTGTTTGGTGACATTCTCAAAATAATGTTGGTGGGTTTTGCTATCATTGAATTACCTTTGTAAACATAAAGACATGCTTTACAGAGCACTAATGTGTCAGCTTCCTGGTGATACTTTATAAATACAGAACCTACCTCCACCAATTCTGACAGCTTACCTTTTTTTAATGCTGTGGAAAAGGCAAGTCTATCGATATATAATGAAGATCACAGCTTATGCACCAGCATAGAAACTGGAGCTATAACATAGCTAATGTTTTCTGTATGTCCAGTGATAATGTAGGGAGTCTAGGGAAATTATCCTTCATAGCCTAAATAGACTTTAATAAATTATCTGTTTAAGCAGACAATGCAAATTAAGATCATGTGCCCCACTGGTTGAGAGATAGCTTCTAGATAATTTTTCTTTTCATTCCTTTTATTTAAAAAGCAGTTAACTCTCCTGAATGTTTTTCTTTTCTTCCGGTCAGGTGAGAAATAAGCATGGCTGGCAGTGAGTTTTTACCAGCCCAATTGCAGTTTATTCTGTCATGCCAAATTGTTAGCTGAGGGAGCTCAGGAATGGAAGAGAGAAAGTAAACAGCTGAGAAGAGTGACTGTTTCAGCCATCTAAGTTAGACCCACTGCTAATGAGGGACAAAGCAAACAGTATATGTTACACTAACCTGACACTTGACAGGTCTGCTTCACCCTTTGCACTTCATGAAATGTTCTACAAAATGGAAAGCTATGTTCTTAAAGTTTATTTGACTTAATTTTATAATGCTCCCAGAAACTAGGTGATCCCATGGAGCCCAGCACTTCTGCAAGCTGAGTCACTTCACCTCAGAAACTGAACTGGCTTGGTTTGCTTTGAGTATCTTGTCCAGGACCACCTGCCTACCACTGTGTCATCACTAGATATTCTAGTGTTAACCTGACAGCAGTTTCGGGAAGCAGAAATGCAAGTCTCAAAGGTTTCTGCAGTGCACTGGAATTAGTTGATCAGCAGTGTGTTTGAGGGGTAGTTGTACTATGCAAATTAGTGTCCTGGGGTATGAACTACAGCTTCATGCTCATGGATTTATTGTAGTTGTAAAACCAACTCAGTTTGAAAAACGCATCTTTTTCTTTACCGTTTATAATTTCTGCAGCTGCCATGTGAAGACCAGATCATCCTTCTGAAAGGCTGCTGTATGGAGATAATGTCCCTCCGAGCAGCAGTTCGTTATGACCCCGAGAGTGAGACTTTAACACTAAATGGGGAGATGGCGGTGACAAGGGGTCAGCTGAAAAATGGGGGTCTTGGCGTAGTGTCTGATGCCATTTTTGACCTGGGCATGTCTCTTTCTTCGTTTAACCTGGACGACACCGAGGTTGCCCTTCTGCAAGCTGTTCTGCTCATGTCATCAGGTGAGAACAGAAGTATGTTAGAACCCCAACTGTTTCGAAATTCTTTAGGTTTTGTCACAAGCCTTTCTTAGACCTTGTAGCACTGACTAAAGAAATGTGGGAAAAATTCTCTCTCAAAATCCTAGTGCAGCTTGCAACTTTGGTGAGCAGTAGGGAAAAAATGGGCATAAAAGTGTTTTTGGTAACACACCTTGCTGTCTTTAGTACTTAGGGAGGAAGCAGGGATGACCATCAGAGAGAAAACAGATCTGGTTCTGAACCAATTTGCCTTGAATGAAAAACTAGCAACAGTTGTCCATACAATAAATTTCCTCTTTCCCTTAGTGCTGTCCTGTGCTGGGCGGGAAGTACAGTTCATGCATGTTTCTATCGGTCTCATATGTTTAGTTTGACCTGCTTTCATCTTTTCCTGCTTCACAGCACCACCACTTGCTAACGGGCATTCAAGAGCTGTGCTGATTCCCCATGCTGGGACCATTTTCAGCTGGTCTCTGGGTGGCATGATACAGAAGCAACACAGACCATTTCATACGATTCCCAGAGTTTCTTCCCTTCTCTTATCAACTGTGTTTTCAAATATGCTTCCACTGACTGTGCCAGCCCAAAGAGGAAATTTCATTCTTAGGCAGTGGCAGATTTGGCAAGGTTTTGTTTTAAGATCACTTTGAAGATTGGATACTAAATAACAAAGCACAGACACCAATTTACAACATTAACTGCATCTGAGATGGACAGATTTCCACAATAATCACAGCACAGCACTTGACCTTCCCAACCCAAATATTTTGATTTCTTTTTAGTTCCTTACGTGATGATACGTGAGTAAGGGTTTCAAAAGGCAGATCAGTGGACTTGCTTTCGCAGAAGTGTCTCCTGAAGAGTGACTTATGAAAGGAGCTTTCCTAGCACCCATCTGGGTGCCAGTTGAGAATATCAACCAAGATTTTGGCCTTGATTTTTCCTTGGTGCTCCATAACAGTTTCCTTTGTAACTCACCTGTGGTTCAAAGCTTGATCACAGCCTTGATCAGACTGTAACGAAACAGATGGGAAAGAACTGTGTTTCAGATATCTGACAGGCAAACTCTTTTTGGATCTTTAACAGCTGTTTCACAGTAAGATACAGATAGAAGCCTTACCTGAGATCAGGGATCCGTTGTCTAGTCACTGTAAGGAGACACTTTCCAAATAGCTATACATTAAATGGGTAAAGTAGACAATGGATGAAGAAGGGAAGGATCGTTTCCTTGCTTTACAGGGATTGCACTGGTAAGTGAGGTGTCCAGGTTCAAAGAATTCATTCATGGCAGAGGCAGATGTCCTTGATCTCCATCCTTTCTTTCCTAACAATGGAATCGTCCTATTTCTCTTGTTTTATGATCAGTGATTCATTAAATTAAGTAAATAAATAATGACAACAATTCTGCTTGTTTGCATCTACAGATCGCCCAGGCCTTGTTTGCATTGAGAGAATAGAAAAGTGTCAAGAGGGTTTCCTCCTGGCATTCGAACACTACATTAATTACAGAAAACACCACGTTGCACACTTTTGGCCAAAACTGCTGATGAAAGTGACAGACCTGCGAATGATCGGAGCCTGCCATGCCAGCCGCTTCCTGCACATGAAGGTGGAGTGCCCCACAGAACTCTTCCCTCCATTGTTCCTGGAAGTCTTTGAAGATTAGAGGGACTGGAGTGGTTCTCCACATCCCCTCCGCTATCGCACTACTGGCTGTCACTTCATCTGTTGCCCAGCTCTTCTCACCCCTGTTTTATCTCCTTCTTCTTTGATTCTTTTCTGTTTCTTGAGATGGGGTTGGGCTTTTGTGTGAGTTTTTGTTTGGGGTTGCTGGGGGCAGTTGTATACACATGGATGAAAACATCCCTTTAATGCAGGTACTTGTGACTATTGCAATTTGTTCTTCAGTCCTTTGATGTGAATGCTTTGACAGCTTAACAGTGAAAAAACAGACCAATTTCATTCACCAGCACTTGTGTGGTCACCAGCTCACACACATCATTGCTTGGAAAATATGGGAGAAATTGAACTGGCAGAAAATAAATTGGCCTTAAAGTTAGAACAGGTATTGTTAATTTGACCCTGGCAATTTTGTCTAGTATTACTTCCTTTTGCAGGGCTAAGTGACCATTTCACGAGATGAAATTTCTGGTCTTCATGATTGTTTCTGTTGTAAAAATTTCCCCATTATGATCTAGGATCTGAATCATCATTGTGATCTCATAATTATCTGAGGATTGTTCCGGCAGATAGTTTAACTGTGCCCCATAAATGAAGTACTTAAAATAATGCAGAGTGTTAGAAGGGACTGACTCATTTTTTTCCATGTGTATAAGTAAGATCCTTCACTGGAAGGTCTGTTGGAGTAGAAAGGGGAATTTGATCCTCTGAGGTGCTTTTCCTGAGACTGGAGAGGTCTGCTTTTCCTAATATGCATGGAAAATTCAGCGCTCTGAAAGAGAAGCCTCTGTCAGGGTAGCAGGCTTTCCTTGGAGTTATTCAGGGATATGAATGCTCACAGAATGAGGACAAGGAGAATGGAACATGCAAGGTGACCTTCAAATGAAACAGGAACCAACTGTGTTATTAGTGACACACAAGACTGTATAGCTTTATCCCAGTAATACAGATAGTGTTGCTTGGCAGTAATCTTTTGTTTTATATATATATATAAAGTTTATATGCGCGTATATATATAATTATATATATATATAATTACAAATCTTCAGCAGATGTCTTAAACGTATTTCCATATTTTTTCTTCTCTCTCTCTCTTTCTCCTACCCTCTTCTGTGCCTGTGTGCAGTTGTGTGTGTTGATCAGCTAGGTTCTCCCTCCTTGGTGTCTGTATGTGTTTCATTTGGCTAGATTCTCTCTTGATCCCTTTAATTTATTTCCACTAACTGCACTACCAGAGACCAAACTGAGCAATGACAGGATGTCCTGCTGCCGGAATCTGCAAGCCAGTACTCACAATCCTGTAATGTTTGGAGGCCGGTGATGAGGGCATTATAGGTAGAGGTTCCTCTCTGTCACTGATCTCCACTCAGGGGTGTTGCCCCTGGGTTTTACAAACTTGATGTTCACCTGTTTTCTGAATCTGTGTGATACATCAGAAACATCCTTCTGTTCTTCCTGAGAACCAGAGACTTATTAGCTCTCACATTTCACACTTCCTCATACCCCACGTTCTTTCGTGTTGTGTACCTGTTTGTACCAGTTTCTTTCTCTGCTATTTATTGATATATTTGCCTACGAAGTCAGTGGGCATTGTTAGGGTGGATGCGTTGACTTTCAAAGCTCATGGCCCATATCTAAACCTGTATGTTACATGTTTTCCCCTCATGAAAACATGATACTCAGGAAAATTAACCTTATAGGTGGAAGACAGTAGATATGTGTCAGAGGTAAAATTCTTCTCACCCCTTTCTCCCTGTATCATTGGAAAAGCCTTTAGAGTGATATTGGCTATGTTTTCATGGGTATGGAGTCTTGTTCCCCTGTTCTTTGATATGATATGCATCTGTAATGAGTTTTGAGCACTTATGTTATCACTTGGGGATTGTGCCCATAATTCTGTGAGGATATAAAATGCAATTAGGTGTTTAGGGTCTTTTTTGCAGGTAGCAAGGAAGACAGACCTCTGGAAATTTGTCCTTAAGTGTTTGCTGAAGCTGAAGAACTTCTGTTGTGGGATGCATTTGCTCCATCTTGAAGCATATGTGTTAACAACATCAGTCTCCTTCCAAATTCCTTGTAGAACGCTATGTCTTGGGGACAAGGGGTTGGAAACTTTCTGGCTATTTGGAACAAGAGGCCAGACAATGGGATGAACTTGCACATACTTGCTCAAAATCTCAGATGAGCAACATCTATAGTCAGTAAAGAGTGCAAAGTATCTGACTTGGCGGTAGCTTAATAAGAAACTGATATCATCTGATATTATATAGGGAAAGCAAAAAAACAGCTGTTCCATTACTTGCATCTATACCCACTGTGGCTTGCAAAGAGAAGACAAATGTGCATGTCTTTTTGGAGTTCTGCCACCGATCTGAGAATGGAGCTCCTCTTGAAGCCAGTCCAAGTATCTCACCTGGTTGCTAAATGTGAAATTGACTTAGCATACAAGCTTTCAGCTGTGCTGCAGATGAGACCCAGGGCAAAAGCATCACATTTCTCATTGTAGTATTCACAAGTGATCTCACTAGAAGGTCCATGATGCTCCATGTATTTTTCAGAGCTTCAGTTCCTGGAGTTGTTCTGCTTTTTGAGAGGTTCAGTCTGTCATTAAAGTCAACAATTCTTACCCTTTGGGCTATAAGGAAAATCAGTAGCCTAGATGTTAATTGTTTAGGTGGGCAGTCACTACTCAAGAGTGGCTTAGCTCGTAACTACTGGGGCCCTGATAACTGGCTTTTGAACACTTGGGATTCTCAAAACTGTATTAATCAAAAAGTAAATATAGATCAGAGGTTAGAAAAAAAAATGTGAGCACTATTGGATTTGCTTGGAGAAGCAGCAAGAGATGTAAGAACTTGAAATGACCTGGAGAGAAGTGCAGTTTGAAACAGTGCTGAGAATTAACACGTTGCACATTGGCTGCTGTAAAAATCATTGCACATTCGGGAACTTGTCCCCCAGGACCTACCATGGCAAGTGAAAAAGTTTTAAAATGGCCTCCGTAAATGGATGCCTGAAATCAGGCACATAAGCTGCATTTAGGCACCCAAGCTACTGACCTGGCTTCCCAAGACACTGATGTAGTTTGGAGTTGCGCTTAATCAGGGTTCAGAAGATCAAGCCTCCTTCCTTAGGTGATTGCAGATGAACTGAAGTGCCTAAAATCAGGCAACCAACTTAGACAGGTTCAGCAGTGCTCTAAGCAGAAAGGACATATGTCAACATAGTTTTCTAGATCTTTAGATTAAGCTGGAGTCTGGCAATGATTAACAAAGGGGGATTAGTAGTATTCCTCAACTGAAAATTAAGACCAAGCTCTTAGTTTGACAGATTTGATGTACTGACATCTAATGACCTTCGATCTCCTACCAGTCTTACTTTGTGTGACTTTGTTGGTTCCCTCGGTACGACTCCTGATGTATATGATCATGACATCAAAACTAGATCACACAAGGATGCTTTTGCAGACTCTTACCAGTGGATACTGACCTTAGTCCTTCAAAGAGACACTTGTTTTTTAAATGACACTGGTCTCAAGCCATTGTAGGACTGAGCCACTGGCTTGACCACTGGCTTGACCAGCTGAATGGCAGACATCAGACCTGCAGTCAGCACCCTTTGTAGTAACTGGCCTTTTGAGTGAAATAACAGACGTGCACTTTTCAGTGCAGTCCAGAGTCTCGCTCCTGATGGTGCCACATTAACTCTCATGTTTGTTTTGTGGTCTGTGTGGGTCTTACATAGAAGATTCTTCCTGTCACATGGTTTTGCCCTGAGTAATGTGTATTTAGATATTCATTTCATGTGTAATCTCAGTTAAGCTATGATATTTATAATTACATATATAGTGTGTGATAATGATTTTTGTTTACATTCTGCCAAAACGTAGACGTTAGAGTTAGACCTCCGAGGTCCAAATTCATCCTTGAGCAGACTGCTTGCTTTTTCAGGGGCAGGTATCAGAAAGAGGAAAAAGCTGTCCAGAAAGACCATTTATGTCAGAAATCTGCCAAGACATGGCTGTTGATCACAAGCGGAGCATGTCATTGCTAGTGATGTATTTTTATGCTATGGAACTCTAACCTGTATGTGTCATATTGACTTCTTGCTGCATGAATTATGAATTATAAAAAACAGTCTTACGGTTTTGAGATGTAGCCAGCATTCCTAAGGCTAAACCTTTTTCATTGACAGAATCAAAATACACAACCAAGGAACGTATTCCTCTCACTGTGAGAGCAATTGAAAGTGTTCAACGTTTACCTTTTCTGAAAGGAAAAGGCAACAGGACCTCTTCATGTGTCTTGTTATTGTGATCATCTGGAAATGATTGCCAGACGTTTCCTTTTGATATAGAGATGAAGTGATACGTATTTAAATTTTATAGAGAGAATTTTATTCTAGTGTGATAGAGATTTATTTTCCACTTTGAAGACTCAGAATGGTGTGAGCACATTTTTTTACTATGATATATTTTTGCTTTAAAATTAAAAACAAACAAAAAAAAGGTTTGGCCTTATCACAAAGTTTTAGTGTGTCGTATAGATGTTAGCAAATGCAAAGAGTAAGCATTATTTGTGTGTATCCACATTGACTGATGTCGCCTTCAAAAAGCAATATTGTGCAGGTAATAAGTTGTTTGTGACTGTCCATGGCACAGTTTACCTTCTTTAAAAGCTAACCTTGTTTATGCACAAGACAATCAAATGTAAATCTACATCAGCACCCGGGTGTAGATTAAATTCATGTAAATTACTGAGCACAATGTAAAACATTAAAAGACACTTTATTTAATTACACATTTAATGTTGGTAAAGATAGTATCAGGGCATGAACTAGCTGACATACTGTAATTTCTTTTCCTCTTTTCCTACTTCCTTAGCTCTATTCAGTTTTAGTTTGCTCATAAATACATCAAATTAGTCATTCATCATTTTTTTGAAGAGAAGGGTGGCCTGGGTTGTTTATTTGTTTTTATGAAGTTGGTTGGGAGGAATTCTTACTTTGTCTATGAGGTTTGTGGGCTCTGCTTGTTTGGTTTATTTTTTTATATCAGTTTCGTGCCCTGAGGGTGAGGCAAACATTACACTGTACGGTAAAAAACAGAGAACCTTGGATGATGTATTTTTTTGCAAACAGTGTTAAGAGTTATGCTAGATTGGTAATATTTTTTCAGCCTAAAATATATTAAAAAAAAATCTGTGATCACAAATGTTTTAAACTATCTAAAGAAAAAATTTGTATATTTCGGGGAAGAAAATAATTTTTACATAGCTTTTGTATGCAGATATTAAAATGTAATTATGAATATAGTGGGCATAGATAACTGTGTAAGCTTGAATTCTAAAAAAGAAAAAGCTTATAACTGAAAAGTGGTCTTGGTGTCTCCATCTCTTTGTTTCATCAGATCTGTCACACTCCTCCAAGCCGCTGGAATGGAACAAGTAGGACCCAGAGCACAACATTGTATCAGCTCTAACCTGTTCAAAATATCTGCCCTTCTGCATCCCCTACCTTACCTCAGCCAAAGGTTTTCATTTCCCCACTGTTCACATCAACCAAACTTAATTCACTCCAGTGATCTGACTTGATTTATGACTCACTCAACTACATTTTTAAGGGAATGCCCTTTCTTTCCTTCTCTCAGTATAGATGGGGATGCTGTGACAGGAGCAATGGGCTTCCCTTCTCTTCACATTTTCCATACCTCAGTCTCCTTCCCGTTGGAGAATACAGTCTTATTCAGATATACTCTCATGATCTTTTGCAGTTTAAATTCTCTTCCAGTCCTTTCATTCCTCTCAGGAAGAAAAGCAAGACCTAGAGCCTGGATCCAATAGTGCTTCTTGGCCTGCTCCACATGGGAAACCTGTTTAAGGCTTTTGCTTCATGGTGATTTCCACAGGTGCTTAATGGCTGACTGCCAGCTCCTCTTCCTGGTCCCCTTCCACAGGAGGCACTGGGAGCCTTCAGGTGGATGCCGAGCCTCCTGACCTCCCTCTGCCTTGTGTTGGTGGGAACGCCACCCCCGCGCCAGGCTTGGTGTCCCTGGGGAATGCTGTGCCGGCACCTCCAGAGTTTGTTCCCACTGCTGCCCATGGGAACAGAGCCTGCCTTCAAAGGCATAAGCTGCATCTGCAGACCTCAAGGGAAAGCACAAAATCTATGCTTGCCTTTAAATTAAATCCCTTCAAGCACTTTGGTTCAGGCACCTGAGTTGAGGAAATCTTGCCGAAGCACCTGGTGGGGTTGTTCTGAATTAGCAGTGATGTGGGCTGCTCAGGCCCTTCAGGACCACCTCTGGAGTCAGGAATTGATTTGCTGTGAAACAACTTGTTTACTCAATATGAAGCAATATTTGTGTTCCCACAGAGCCTGGCACATGGGCTGTGATGGTTTTGGGGTTTTGTTTGTAGTGGTGAAGTCTGTGTTTTTCAAAACGTAGCCTGAGATCTATGGAGAGGAGCAGTATTCCGACAACCACTTGTGTTTGCTTCAGTGCATGTTTATTATTGCAGAGAAAGGCATGAGAGATGGCCAGTTCTCCCCTGAGCACTGGCACTGCCAGCACAGTGTGCTCTTGGGCTGTTGTGAGCTGCCTCATGCATCCTGAGCTTGTTGTCCCAACACCCCACTGCAAGTTATCCTTCCTCTTCATGTCAGTGGATGAAGGTTTTCTCCCCTTGAAAATCAAGCTACATTGCAAAGGTTTTCTCAGTACAAACCTAGAAGTCTAACATTAAACAACCATATGTCTTAGTGTCACCTGTGTGACATGGTATTCCAAATAGCACCCATGGTTTCAAAATGAAGCATGTTAATATTGAGCAACTGCAGACACACTACCCTTCAAATAAGTAAAGGAGAAGTACCGAAGTCTCCTCTCTGCTTATCATATTGCACCACTCCTTTACAGTTTACCAGGTAGAGAAGACTCCTTTCAAGACTGGATCACAGAGCACCTTTCTGTCCTCTCTTATGCCTGTGCCTGAGAAGAACAATAGCTCCACAGTATTGATTCAAGCTGCCTTGGTAGGCACAAAGACAGATGTGCCAGAAAACCCTTTTGCCAGGATCGAGGAACAGATTTCAAGAATTAAAAAAATGAGAAAGCCTCTTTGATTCGTCTATGAGAGCCTTGATATCTGTGAGGTCAAGGAATACTGAAAGACATGTTTTATGTAGCTGCAAGTTCTTTGATATCTCGCTGCTCAGAGGTAAGAGTGAAAAAGGGAAGAATTAATCTCTGCTGGAAAAACTATAGCGGCAGAAGGTCTCACTGATTGATGTAATGTTTAAAATGGAAATGAAAGCTTGGGTATACCTGAACATGTAGATAAAATTACAGTAGGAGTAGGCTAGGGCTGAAAACACATCCAAAGTGAAGTCTTAAAAACATATTCACCACTCTAAGGAGTAGGAGCCCAGCAAAATAAAAAGTTTAAAAGTCAAAGACCTGAAAAAACCCCACAAATACAGCAATATCTGACAATGAGACAATTCCTGGCAAGTAGATAAAGCACTAAAAAAAATGACACAGATGTAAGAAAGAAAAAAGAAACAGCAGTATTAGAACACAGATCAGAACAAGATATATGCCCAAGGGTGAGCAATTCAATATGCACAGGGACTCCACATGGTCCAGACAATCCTAGTTTTGTTTGCTCATGATGAAAGCACGCATGCTGGCTTTAGATTATTATTCTATCTCTCCAGAATTAGCCTTCTTGGGAAAAGGCAATATAACCTTACACCTTGGATCAGTGGTTACGAAGGTGCAAGAGAGTAGCTGTGACAACTGCAGGTAATAGGCTTTGCAGCTTTGTCAAAGAGCCTGGCTCTGGCCACATGTTACACTAGCCAGTGCACTCTGAGGACCAGTGATGTCAAAACTGTAAGAAAGATACAGCAAGAGGCTGAAGGGTCAAATATCCCCTGCTTTCACCCTGCTGACATACTTCAAGCTGGGACATTTACTTGATGAAAAGAGAGATATGTTGAGTTCTTGCATAGTGAATTTTAAAAACAAAGCTGAAAGGAATTAAAGGGTCTGAGAGGCCAAATCTTGTGTCCTCTGAAGTCAGAGCTATAGGTATTGGCAAAAGATGAGAGGCAAGCTGTGGTCTTGGTGAAGGTGTTCCTTGCTCCAATGAAGTATAGAAGGGATCACAAGTACTCTTGGTTGCTTTCACAAAAAGCACGAGAATACATTTGGCAATGATGACACAAAATCATAATTCATGACTGGAAAACAACATCTTGGTGAAACTGCTCAGAATCAGAGGATCTGAGCAGCAGAGAACCTACAAGATTCAAAACCATGAACATCACAGAGGACTGAGTCAGAGAAGGATTAGAAATCTCTGTCTTGATACACTCGTGTTGCTAAGAGTTCCTTTAATTCTTTGGAGGAGAAATAACTGTCCTCCTCAAAGACTCAGAGGATCTGACAGGCATCAGCTGCCAGCATATGCCCATTTCTTCTTTGCCTTCTGTAGGGCTATGCAGGGCCTGACCCCATCACCCACCCTACACCTACCCTTGTGCCAACTGGCCCATCTTAAGAGCAGGGAGGTGATGGCCTTTCCTGTTACTCCAAGGAGTTCAGCAGAGTCACTCTTACCCTGTTCATGTGTCTGGCCAGGAGGAACCTCCTGTCTGCTTTCTGGCATGGCTTGTGCTTCTGTGCTGCCTTGGCAGCTTTCCTCCATCTCATGCACCAGCAGAAATCAGGCAGCCCAAACTAAATCTCTTCTGCAGATCCACCCGTGTCAGAAGCAGACCTTGAGCCAGATGGTAAATTCCTGTGGGCTGCAGGGAGACAAAGTGTGCTGCTGGAAGGAGCAATAGGCATCTACAGCCAGCACTGGGGTTGTGCATATCAGATTGAAAAGCTAAGTTAAATAGCTCTGTCCTAGCCCTGAATCTGCTGACCACAAGGGCAAAAGCAGCTCTGGCTAAACTACAGGAGCCTGGTTTCTGACAGAACAGCAGTGGATGGTTCTGGAGTCTCATGCTGTGCCTGCCAAGTGTGCTTCTCTTGTCTCCATTATGCCTAGTTTTTATTTCAAACATATAAGTTGGTGCTGGAAATGCAAGTAGAGGTTCTGCAGTGGCACTTCAGGCAAACAAGAAGTGACCTGTTCTCCCCAGCCACCAGGTGTTTTGTAAGCCATCTTTCCATGGTCAGATGCAGAATCACCAGGGCTGATGCTGTCACTTCAACCAAAGAGAGAAGTGCTTCACTGCACTTTATGTGACTCTGCTGGTCCCATCTGAAGCCTGATTGTGGGGTTTTTTTTCTGTAAGTCTGGATGTTTTCATCCCTGTGACCCGAGTTCCCCTCATCAAACATGCTTTGACCATGATGCTGTGCAGAGCAAGGGCATCGCCAAGGCACCAAGTGTAGCTTTGCCCTTTTGGTCTTGCCCGTGCAGATGTAACCCAAGGTACTCCAGGGAGATTCCAGAGAACAGGACACGACTTGCGCTTGTGTGTGCTGTGCCAGTGGGTGAGAGTTGGGCCATTTTCTCTGCATGTGCCTTGAGGAGATGGATATTTTGGGCATGTAATAGATGGTGAGCGTCCCTAAGAATATACCAGCCTACCCAGAGGCTTTAACCCTCTTCTGGCACTTTCAGGGTTGCTATGAGCTAATGCAGCTCAGACCTTGACAGTGCAGCGCTGATTCATGCTAACCCTGGCTCTGCTGCAGGTCCAAAAAAAAAAAAAAAAAAAAATGCCAGGCATGTCTGTGGGAAGGAAACACTGCTTGACCAAACAGAGAGCAGAGGGAGGCAATGGGCAGATGATGATGTTGTGCTGCACCTTACCAAGTCACTGTGCCCACTGGAAGTTTGGCTAGTGGTAGCTGACAAGACGAGCTGACTTATTCCCAGCCAGGCATAAAGCTGCAGGAGGGGATGAACAGGAGTGTCCAAGATGCTGTTGCTAGAGGAGCGGGAAGAGGTAATGGCTCACCAGCTCCAAGAGGGAGTCTAAGGATGACAAAATTTATAGACACCCTTTCACTAGATAACTGAGGCAGAGAAATAGACAATGCCCCAAATGTTTCAGAAGAGACTAAGTACAAGAAGGTGAATAATGGGCTTTGCCAGTGAGATAAGAGCTATGGCTCATGGTAAAGTCCTCAGGGGGTCTCACTTAGTTCTTCAAACAAGAAAAAAGTGATGAGGCAAGGAGGATAGCTTGGTCCCTGATTCTGAGAGCACACACACTAAAGCTGCCGGCCTGTATTTCTTCCCAAAGCGAGCTCTGTCCTCTCTGTGCCCAGACTCCTGGGTCTAGCCCTGAGGCTCCTGCATGGGATAGAGTAGCTTAGCACACTCTACTCTTGGCACAGCCAGGTTCCTGAAAGGCAAAGTTCATCTTTGTGACTACCTGGACAGCGAACAAGGTGCTTTTCCATTCAGTCAGAAGCTGTTTTATCTACTGCATGCAAATCATCTTGGTCCTAAATGCTGTTCTCTTCCAGAGTTAACCACTGGAACAGGCTGCCCAGGGAGGTGGTTGATTCACCTTCCCTGGAGGTGTTTAAAGGACGAGTGGATGAGGTGCTGAGGGGCATGGTTTAGTGATTGATGGGAATGTTTGGACTCAATTATCCATTGGGTCCTTTCCAACCTAGTGATTATATGATTCTGTGATTCTATGATGATACAATGCTATGTCAGGATGGGAGGGTTTCTCTGCCACTGCCAGGTCACTACTTGTTTTGCAGTTTAGTGAGAGAGCATCTACATGAGGCACCCAAAGACCCTATCAGGTAGTTCTGGAGACCCCGCCAAGCTGGTGAGCAGCAGTGCCAGGCTCCATCTGATGCTTTGTGGATGACACAGCAGCCTGCAATTCTCAAAGAGAATTCTTTTCTCTGTCCAGTACATCCTGCTCCTTTCCTGTACACTGGTTTCACAGTATGAGACAAACAAAACAGGCCCTCTGCTTCCAGAAATGTGTCCTGTGAAGGTAGGTCCTGAAATCAGTTGTGCATTTCAATGCAGGGTGCATTGCAGAAGAAATATATCCCAGAGGCCTTCCCTGGAATTCCTGCTGACACCAGAGATGGGCTGATGAATACCAGAAAAGACTTGCACTCACCTGGTCAAGAGCTATAGAGCTATAGAGACGGTGGCAGAGCTCTGCCTGGAGGAAATGGGTGGTGACAGCAGGGACAGATCTGCTGCCTCTGAAGTCTGTGTGCAAAACTGAGGAGAAAAATGCATTCTTCATCAGGAATATGTAGCATCAAAATGGGCATCTGATTATTATATAAACACCTGGCATTCATTGGTCTGTTCTCCTCAGAAGTATCTCATCACTTGGGGCTTTCAAGTTCTGAATGTTGTTGCCAAGACGCAGGGGAGAAATACGAGTCTGTGGGAGAAACTGCTCTGGCCAGAAAGAGAGGGATTTGAGCTCCGTGCAGACTGTGTGTTTGCACAACTTTGGCTTCAGCACAGGGATAAAAAACCAAACTGGGCTGATCTATTTCCAGTGTACACCCCCAAAACCATACACTGAAAGGTAGGTGCTCATTGCCCTTTGAATCAAAGCTCTTTTAGGCCTGACTTTTCATTTTGGGAACCAAGGATAACTTCAAGTCCTGGGCACTACTATCACTCTAAAAGTACTGCAAAAACTTATATCCTTTGTGAGAGGTGGCTGATTTTTCCTGTTGCATTAGTTTAGGATCAGTTATGAAAACCTCACTTTTCTCTGCTGTTATAAGCTGTGGGATAGCTCAGGACTGCATTATTCCTGGACCAAATTTAAAGTAGTCTAGCACTGAACATGGAAGCATAATCTGAGCTTTAATTTGCTTGGCCCTAATTTTAGAAGTTGATATAATATTATTGTACTAAGAAATCTGCTTGTTGCCTTCCCTCTTGAGCTTTCATTAAGTCTCTGAAATGAGTACTGAGTGGTTTGTACTGAATTTTCCTATTTTTTTCCTCTGCCACTTCAGGCTCACTAGACATAGGGTGCCAGGAATAATTTTTGTGTAACGCAAAGTAACTAGTGATTAATAATAAGATCCAAGACTTGAAACTACTTTCATAATTGCCCTTCTTGAAAGGAGAAGTTAAAAAAAAAAACTGTGTATGTATGTGCATGAAATGCTTTAGCTAATATAGAAACATGTCTTTCTGCTTCTCCATTGGAGTGTCACTAGTTCAATGATTTTTAAGCGCAAATATGGTAAATAACAGATGAAAACTGCAGCCTGCAACAACAGAGATAAGAGATATCTTAAGGTTTGTTTAGTTTAAAGAGCTGACCTAACTGCTGATGATGGGGTTGGGTTCAGGCTAAAAGCTGTTCAGAAATCAGCTGGCTGATATCTTGCTTGCATATGAGTCAGCCATCTCCATGATTTATTTCATTGGGACCATTTCTGCTTGACACATTTATATTTTTCTTAAAGTGGGCATAATAACATTGAGCCACTGAGGCAGTAAGACACTTGCAGAGTGCAAGTCCGTTACTCTGGCCCTACTGTGGTATTTCAAAGAAGATAATTCCCATGGACCGAAACAAAAGAAAAAAAAGCAATGAGAAGAGACACATGGTTTTATGTACAAAGATGCTCATGGAGTATGTGAAATGTCAATCATATACAACAATTTTTTTTTTAAAAGAGCAATAGAAGACTGAAAATTATCCCCTCTGGTAAAACAAAGGAAGCAGCAGCAACTGTGATCCCTGCTGGTGATTCATGATGGAAGAGTGTTTCCCCACCACAATGTGTGCCTAAGCAGACACTGCTGCTGCTTTGAGTCACAGCACTCTGCACCACCCAGCCCCTCTGCCCAGAGCCTGCATTGGGGGACAAAAATCTGAAGGAACTGGATTTTACAAAACATCTCATTTGGCTGGAAAACCAACTTCCCAGCTAACCCAGTTTGAAACATCATGTTCCAAGCAGCCCACTACACTGTCACAAGTGAAGATCCAAGAGAAACAAAGCAAAGAACAAAATAAAGTGGTTTTTACTGAGCCCTGGTTTTGTAACAGAAACCTCTAAAGCATGTTTAGGATGTGGGTGCCTGGTCAGATCATGCTGGCTGTAAAACAGAGCAAGGTGTTGGCACCTCATTTGTTTAAAATGCTGGAGCTCTTCCCATGTGGAAAGAAGGATGTATTATGCTGTGAATGTTGATTTTTGCACCTAGGCAGGTAAGTACTAGCTCTTTTGACAGGGCCACCAATAAAAAGATGCAGGGAGCCACTTATCATCAGAAATTTATCTACAGAGAAATACAACCTGGCCATAGTCTTGATGCACGAAAATTGCTATCAGAAACTTTGTAAGGACCAGGGAGTTTCTAATCTGATTCTGCTCAGACTCTTTTATACTGCTTTGTGGCTTTTGCAGCACAAAGCTAGTGTGGTCATGAGGGAGGGAGGAATCTTTGCTGCCTGCAGATCATACGTTCACAATACAAATTTCAGTTACACACTTTGTACCTGGACCCGTAGAAAGGCTGTACTTGTCCTTTTGAGGAGTCAAGGCAGAGAAATGCACTGAGAAGGTTGTGTACTTATGTCCTTTGGATCTTCATTTGTAATTGCACATAGAGCTGATTGGAAAACTACATTCCAAACTGGGTTAGAGAGAAAGCTGATTTTCCAACCAGATTAGGTAATTTGTAAAAATAATCTTCTTTCCATCAAGTTTCTTGATTCTGCAACACAGATATTCCTCAGATATAACATTGCAGTTTAAACTGGGACTACAGCATGAGCATTGGAACTAGGAAACCAACACCTTCAGCTTGAAAACTGGTTTTGGAAATACAGACATAAGATTTTTATGAAGCTTGTTGATAATTTACTCCCTAGCCAGACTGTCTCTCTCATTCTTCATCATCTGTCATCTGCTCAATGCCAGAAAACGTCAAAGGAGCTCCAAGCTCCAATGACTACAGCCTGTGCAGCAAAATGGAGACACACAGCACTCAAGTCACATACTGCTAGAATGCATCTGTGATATTCCTGATATACCGTAGGAGAGAGCAACTGAAACCTTGTCTTTCAGGTAAGTACTTTGCCTAAGCAGCAAAAGTCACAGAAAGAAGAAAAATCCAGTTAATCTGAGCTACAGCAAAGCCCAGAGCAAGGAGCTTGCCCAATGAACACGTTTTAGAAATTACCTACTCAGATTTATCCTTCTTCCTCCTCATCTCTGCAGTCATTTGATTTCACACATTTATATTGTAATTTTAATGGAGAACCTTTGCCTAAACCAGTAGCAAAAAGTACTAAAAGCACTGGAGAGCCTGAAATGAAAACCAGGAAATTTCTACACCATAGGAATCCTGAATGCTTTGTTCAAAGAAGACTCACCATTTGGAAAATACTAAATATTGACTTGAGGGCAATAAAAATGATAAATGTTGAGAAGAGAACATGCAATCAACTTGAAAAAAATTTAGGAGAGGTAGTCCAGCTAAAAAGCATGTTTTGTCCTTCAGGGAGGGACTTAAAACTTCTGTGACTACACAAAAACCCTGTCTTAAGTGTTTAAAACATCACAGACCGAGGAATTTCATTGAATACTGGGCCTCATATGGCCTCTAAAGCTTGAAAAGGGATGGTGAAGCTGTGCCGTAAAGGCAAGAAAATCACAGAATCACTAGGTTGGAAAGGACCCACCNAATGTGGTCTCCCCTCCGCCTCCTCTTCTCCAGGCTAAACAACCCCAGCTCTCTCAGCCACTCATCATAAAACGCTCCTCGTAAATGTTCATTTACTTTCTTCCAAGTACCAGAGAGACCCTTTAGAAACAGGAACAGACCTCAAACACCTGTCACAGCTTCAGCCTGTGCTGTCTCCTCTCTGGACACCCCTCAGAGGGGTGCACCTAAGAGAGACAGAGACAATCTGGAGTTCCTGTACGACATCTTTGTGTGTTCAGCTCTGTGGGACCACACAGAAACATAGTTAATCAACTCCTTTAACAAACTTAAATCTAAAATTGCCACCAAAACACAAACACCTTCCCCAAAAGTGTGGAGGAACCCCAACTGGCCCGGGAGAAACAGGAGACCTCTCCAGCCTGAATTACCATTCCATGAGCCTCCCTGGTCCCCATGGCCTATTGCAGGGCTGTTCCTTCTGTCCTGGGCAGAACCCAACCCTGTCTTCATCTCCAGCCACTTGTGACAGGGAGCAAAACTATCAGCTTGCTAATTGAAAATGCTAATTCCCATCCAGCCTGTGCCATCTTTCCAGCTACTCCAGGTATGCAGAACCAATGCTCCATTTTCATCCTACCCCTACTCCATCTTCTAGTATTAAGAGAGACGATGCCAACCTTCTGTGCAGGAAGACACTTCTTTATTTCATGTAGTCTTACTTATTCTGTTTGAACTTTGTTTATCACTAACTTCGTTCTGCTTTTCTATTAAATATAATGTGTGTTCCTTACATGCAGGTATAACTTTCACTTATTGTATTTTCTTTACTGAACAGGGATAATACTGTAGTTTTTAATTCTTTATAAAAGTCTTGCTGCTGCCTATAGTAATTGTTAAATTGTTCATCATGTATGGTTTGCTTTTATGATCATGTGTTCATCCACCTTGAAAGAGTGGAATTTATGCAGAAATAATTGAGTAAATTAACCATCTATGAAATCTTAGGTAGAATTCAATAATGTCCTTAATATGTTTTTGTAGCTAAACTTTAAATCTTCAGAGCTGTAACATACGCAATTCCTACTCTTTCTCATATTTTTGTTCGATAGGATAACACCTGTTATAGTCAGTCTGCGCCAGGCTTGCCAGTATCTCAAGAACATGAAAATCACAACCATCAGGTGATCTGCTGTGTCACGGAAGGACACGTCCTTCCAGGTAGACACTGTCACTAAACTGCAGGCACCTAGGCCTCCGGCTTCTCTCCTGTTCTCTGTCTCACTTGTAAGATATATCCATCCACACACTGCAGACTAATCCAACCAGCCTTTTCTGGCATGCAAGGTCACTGATAAAAAAAGCGCTCTCTTCTCCTTCTTTTCAATATATTTTGAAGAAAAATAGTAGGCATGAGTTATTTCATTGTCTGTTCACACTGGGTGAGACAAGAGAGATCTAAAAAAATATAAGGGAAGAACTAGTATGGCTTTGTTAAATGACAGTCAGGATATGTCCTCAAAAGTAGACCTCATCTCAGTGATTCGGAGAAACTCAATACAAAGAAAAATTATGTAAGAAGATACAAAAATGGCAGGACGCACATATACTTTCAATAACTCCTGATCATTCAAGATCAAGGCGGTAGAGAGTGATGCAAATTTTGTGACTTCTGTCACAGTAATTGCTATAAATATAACAGAATCAGAAGCCAGAGGAGCTCTTACTTTAGTTAAAATGACCCATGCATAGGGTCAGGAAAAGAAAGAAACATATGTGGAGCAAGAGCTGCTAATCTCAGCATAGTGTGAAGAAGGTGTTTATAGTTTGACACCCTCTCATTTTTTCCTCTTAGAATGTTCTGTGTTTTACATTGTAAATACATATAGTCATTTCTCACTTGTATTAAGATAATTTAAGGAAGAGGTGGAAAAAATAGTAGATATTTATAGAGAACGTATCATCAGTCAAAAGATTGCACAGTTTAGCATCAACAATCTGAACTTCTTTAAACTGCAATACTCAAAAGTACAGCTTTTGATTCCATCTTACACATTTGTACAGAAATTACCAAATGTTATCTTATTCCAACAAAAGGTAATAACTGTTCCTCAGCTCCAAGACCTTTACTTCTCCTATGCCAGAGTAACTAAAAGCAAAACTTAAGAATTCCGATTTCTCAAAAGATTTAAATCCCCTGATTCTTTACTTTCTTTCTCCAATCAGTTATTTAAAAATCCCGTGTTTGAGACTTTTTTCAGAAGCCACTTCATTTGCAGAGTAGTCTGGCTCCACCAAGTGACAGTTGCTGTGATTGCTAGTCTATACCTGCAGCCAAGATACTGCTCTGGCACTAGGTACAGCAACAAGCCAGTAGCATCAGCATTTTACTGGAGAGATTTCAACTCCAGTAATTCATGTCCCTTAGATTATTTCACAACTCACAGCAGAGTAGAAATGTTGCAGGAAAGCAAGCTGCTTCACACAGACAAATGTCACTGCCTTCCAGATGCTCGGTGAGGTGCAGACCTCTACAAAAGGAATGGGAAGAAGAGGAGAGTGTAGAAATAACCATACTGTGTAGGCTTTTTAATACAAAAGTCTGAAAGAATATGCATTGGAAGATACAAAGCGGAGAAGTTTGCTGACATGCAGCCATAAGGCAGGGTGTTCTCATAGCTATTTTGCATAACCATTTTTAAAATAAAAGCAGTGAGGATGCTGAGGGGTGGGGATAAATCATGCCTCAGACAGTGAAAAATACTGCTGTAGAAGCCACGTTGAGAAACTCACTCAGAGACTCTATGCCTAAGCTTTTACAGGTATAAAAGCATGGAGAAAAATAGATGTGGTGAGACCTGGAACTGTAATGATCAGATGTTGTCATCTGATGCTTTTTCAATATTGCTTGTTTCCTAGCTGGTTGTAAATTTTACCATAGACAACAGGATTTTCATTTTATTTGCGTTTTAATCATTTGCGGTGAGAGATGCTATGGAAGAGTTGAAGCAAGTTGCCTTTCTCTAGTCCAGACTTCTCCTTCAGTGAATATCAGAAACTGACAAGCAGCACTGACCAAACACATGCAGACTAGCTGTAAATTTAACTATTGCACAGCCATGCACACAGATCTGTCTGGGTGCACGTAGGAACACACGTATTACACACTTGAAAGAGGTATAGGTCATTAAAGATAGATCTAATATGTTGGATGTTAGAGTTCTCTCCGCCACGCCCTGAGAATGTATGCACAGTGACACAGAGAGTAGAATTATTTATCCTTTACTTATTTATTCACACTAAACTGGTGAATAACCGAAAATGTTTTAGAATAAATCTGTACATCAAGAAGACAGTGGTACAATGAATGCAGATATGATGATTTAGAGCATATGCATTTTACGTTAGAGGCATTTGTTGTTTCATCTTAAATTACCTCATGCTTGACTATTTTTATTGTGTGTGTGCTGTTTCAGTTGTAAATATGCTGAAGTATATTACCGAAAGAAAAACACAAAAAGTGAAAAAAATATCCAGAAAAAGATCAGCCACAGGAACTAAAATGATATTCTGTAGCTCCACAGCTATTTGACAGACCACAGTTCTGGTTGCCATTCACTAATGAGTCTCCCCTTCCACCCAGGGGAGGGAAACATGTCACTGCCCTGACAGCTAAGGAAAGGGACACAGAGAATAAATATATAATTACATTTTATAATACACATAACAGTGTCCTGTGTTTACTTTTTTCTCCATACTTACAGTTTTCACCTTCTTGTATCCGTCACCGTTTTTGTCTTATCTCTGCTTTGATGAAAGTGAAGACATGTGGATCATATCTATAATCCTGTCCAAGCTGGCCTACCCTGATGGTTTTAGACTGTTGCCTGACACAAACTATGAGGTAGCTAAGTGATGGTCGGGGTATCCTACCTAAGTTTCTGGAGGATATTCAGCTGCACGCGTATACAAAAGCTTGTTGTGAGTCACCCATGCATGGTGGTCCTTCTGCCCTGGTCATTCCCTATATGATCAATGGACTTCATCAAATACGAGTTGATAAAACCAAATAGTTCGACCTGACAAAACCATTGAAGTAGCTTCTGTTCTTGAAATCAGTAGAAATCTTTAAATCATTTTCTACTGAAGACTGGATTACCGATTTCTCTTACAAACACCTAACAGAATATTAGAATTCCATCAATTTGAAGACTTCAGAACAAAAAAAAAATCTTGCTTAGATGTGGAAAGTAACTTTCTGACTTGGAAGCACTTTATTTAGACCACTAGCAGCATGTGTTGGATTACAGCAGGTAGCATCAGGTTTGAACTCTGGAATGCTCTCAGAATCACAGTTCCAATTCCATTAATTTAATGTAACTATGTGATGTAACTCTATGCCCATGACTTAGTAAAGTGGGATCAAACCCAAGTAGAAGTTATATCTTTTAAACCTCCACTAACTCCAGTCATTGTATCAACTCTTCTGGGTATGAATACACTTACCTGGGGAAAAAAAAACCAATCAAAACACAACATAGCATCAGTTTCATTGAGGAAAAACATTTGCCTCCTTATGGTAGAGTCACTTGAGCTAGAGATATTGACTCTTGGGAAGATCCAGTGCAAAAGTGCCAAATAATACAGATGAGGTAGCTTGCGGATTGGCTAATCAAGTAACAAAGGAATACAAATGTTTTAGATATGAGTAATCTAGAAAGGAGCACAATTTGGTTACAGTTTGTCAGTACCACTAATACCAGAATAAGAAAAAAGTAATGAGAAATTTTTTCTTGTTGACAAGTTTTTGAGGGAAAAAAGGAACAAGTAACTAGGACTGCCTTTGGATAGCCAAGAGGAAAGCAATCACATACAGTTCATTTAATCCTACTCAGCGTATTCGTGACAAGCAAGTGGATGACTAATGGCTAAAAGACCTTATCAGCATTGCTAGAAGCCACTAATTGCTAGTTGGCAAAATGTGTTAGCCGTCAGTGAGGCAAAGTTTATAGGAAAAAGTATTATTTTGGTTAGACCAGCTGCTGTTTGGCTGGAAAAACTAGAAAGCTTGGTCTGATCGAATGATTAATCCACTAGATAATTTTAGAGGCTGTTGTTTGTAAGGGGAAACTTAACGACTTTAATGCATATTGTAGAGATACTGGATGTGCTTAAGTATTGGGGTAAAAAAAAATGGAAGGTTTGTGGGTTGATAGGATGAAGGCAATTGTACAATAATAAAACCAATACTGTGTTGAGCATTTGTTCCTTAACATGCAGTAAAGTCCTTTTCCTCCTACAGCTTGCCAGGCCTCGGGGACTTCTTGAGCTTTGTTTGGAAAGTTGGTAGATGTTTGTAGGAGCCAGGAAGAACAAGTAGGGAGGCAGAAAGGAGCAGGGGGAGAAGCAGGGAGTGAAGAGAAACTAAACTGCTGATTGGAATTTCTGTGAATTTATGAACTAAAACAGAGGCTCTGGTTCTCTGATTATCTAATTTGATCAAAATTTTTCATCTTGAAGCCTGAGAGATTGTGACTCTATGACTTTATGGTATCATCTCATATTTCAAATAGGGATCTGTACACTGGATAATGAAATATGCTCTCATAGCAACTTATTTGACAGAAGGAAAGACAACCCCAGCTTTTTCAGTGCAAATCAAGATTGGCACCAAAATATATAAAATTAATAAATAAACAAACATATTTACACCACTGTAAAAACTATGCAGACAAAGTCAGTGATTTTGAGCTGAAGAAACATTAATACAGAGTCCTACAAGGCGTGGGTGTGCATAAATGGATACATAGTGTGACTGCAGTTTCCACTGTCAATCCATAAAAGGCTTTCCAGTTTGAAAGAGGTCCTGGCCCATGGCAGATGATTGGCCCCCTCCAAACTAAACCATTCTACCATTCCATGATCGTATGTTCCAGGTAAGTACTTTCTATTAACCTGTATTTACTTTTGAAAATTCTGTACAGTACACTTATTTTTCTCAATTGACAAATAGGAGGAACCTAATGTGGTAGAAATTGTTACTCATTAAATCATTATTAATTAACTTTTACCTTTTTTGCCTTGAATTACTTCCACAGTGTCCTGCTGGAGAAGAGAAATGGAAGTTCATAGTAACAGAAATAAACCTTTTCATTTTATTTCAGATGTCTGCCAGCAGTTCTGCATTTCCTTAATGGAAATGGCTCCAGACAGAGGTAAACAAATCTAAGTAGAAATCAGGCATTGCTTCTAAAATATAATTACTGCTTTTGAAGTAATTTTCACTTATTATGATAAAAAGAGTACATTAATGTCAGTAAAGGATAAACCCTTTGAATGGAGGTGCCTAGCAGAACAGAAGAGCTTGAAGATGTGCCTACTTATATGTGCAGTCTATTTTCATTATCCATCAAATAGTCCAATAGAAACAACTGTTGTTCAGTGATGCAATTGGTATTTACATAATCAACAGCTGTTACAAAGTAAAAGATTTAGAAACCCTATTTAGGAAAACAGAAATGGCCTGCAGCTAAAAATTCCCAGACTGCAGCAGTTTAGAGGATTTTTCCGTCAGTAGTTCATTTACAAGTTGCTTTCTGGAGGTTGTGTTAAACAAAGATTCTTTTGGTTACTACACACTGGGTCATACAAATCATTCTAGAAAAATCATATCAGTGTAATTGCTTACAGGTTCCTAATATGAAAAAAACAACTCAATTTTTTTTTCTTTTTAATTATAAAGGTGTACAGCAGATTTTCATCTGGAAAATGTAGCATCAAAGCTCAAAGATGCTTTTCCGAAGTGAAAAAGAGAAGTCATTTTATAGTATGTTACCAAAAAGCACGTTCACTGGGCATTACTATTTACACAAGAGAACTCAGGATGTACTTTGTATATGTGACTTAGACCAATCAAAGACATCTGGTTCAACAAAATCATTTTCCACTTGGGGGACAATTGGACTTGAAAGTCTGGAGAAGTGCACTTACGAAACATAATTCCAACATTTTTCCAAGATATATCCAGGATGAAACAATTGGAAGCACAGATTGAGAGCTATTAAGAACATCAGTATAAATATTTACTCAATCTTGCTTGAAAGTTGCCTCTAGTGCATAAAGCCAGGATTTCCTGTCTGGCACCTTCATAGATGTCGCCTTTTAAGAGCCACATTTTCCTGAATCATCCTAAGGGTATAATGATACAGCGTACCTTACATTTTTTAACTTCTGAGCCATTTTCTAGTATTGTCAAAAGTGCTTTTTCACTGCAGCAATGTGTGTATGTGACTGCCCCAGAAAGCCAAGATCTAACAGCTTCAAAAGGCCTCAGAATTGTTCACTTACCATCTCTCAAAGGCAAGTATTGAAGGGAAGTCCTCTTTTAGGACTGACTTTTCATTTTGGGAGCCAAGGACAACTTCAAGTCCTGGGCTGCCCGACACTGGGGGCAAGGGAACACGTTGGGCTGGGAATACCCATGGTGAAAACACCATGTGCCTTGAGCCACCCATGGAAACACAGCCTGGTGAGCATGGAGCCATGAGAAGTGCACTCCAGCACTGGCACCAGGGCTTCAATGTCTGAACTCAGGGTGAAAAGGGTACACAGAGGTCACTGAGGGTAAAAAGTGTGGGGTTCTCAATTTCATTTTTATTTGAAGGTCGATTATAAAAATAAATAGTGAAATTAAGTAATCATCCAATGTTAATTATACCTTGTCACATTTCTAGCCATGGTGACCTGATCTGACTTGCCTCTAGCCTTGGCTTCAGACAGTTGAATGCACCTACCCACTCCATTATTCCCGCATATGTGGTTTTTGCCTGAACTGAGGATGATGATAATGTTTTCAACTTCAGAAGAAAGCTAACAATCTTCCCTGTTTGTCCTTTTTGTGGTGGAAAAGAAGGTGGTAGTAGGATTTTAACTAGGAGATGTCAATACAAGATAGGTGCCTGGAACAGGACAGGGTCTGGACTAATAAGCCAGGTTTCAAAATTGCTTTAATGAGCCAGCAAATTCAGTGCTGCAGTCAATAGCACAGCAAGCCAAGCCCAGGACTATTTTCTGGGTCGCTTTTACAATTCTCTTGATTTTACTTTACCACTAAGGAAGTAAAGAAGATTTTTCTTTCCCCTTTTTCTTATCTGTAGGAGAGATACTTTTCTGCAACGACTATTACATCTCACACACATGCTTACCTTGGCTCCTGGGCATTTTATTTCTTAGTAAGGATAAGTAGCACCTATGTTTGGAGGGGAGGCATCAAGGTTTTGTAAGAGAGGGGACAATTCTGTGCATACATCAGTGCCCTTCAAAGAATGGAAACTATCCTCACTTTACAAGTATAGATGTTAGTGAAGAATGACTTCGCCCTTGACTTAAGTCTATGACTCATGACCAGGAAGGTGGGTGCTTGATAGAAGCTGTGGGGCAGTGCATTTACGCCTCTGTCATTAAAAATGTTCTTCTCACATGAAATGGTTGGTTATTACGCTGTGAATGTTGATTGTGCACCTATGTAGCATAAACCACAGATTTTGTCATGGACACACCAATGTATTGATGCAAGGAACCATTTATCATCTACAATCTCCCTGCTAAGCACTACAGCCTGGCTCTAAATTCCAATGCACCTAGTTACTATCAGAGTTTCTCTAAGGTTCAGGATGACTTTAGACTGATTCTGTCCATAATTTCTCATACCATTCCATGGTGCTTTCATCACACAGCTGGTGTAGACATGGTGGGCCGCCTGCAAATCACGTAGAACTTTTGAAGGCCACGGGCAGCCCTGACCTGCCTTGTAGCTAACAGAATGGGACATTAGAAACCACTAGGCATGGCAATTGCCAGACTTAACAGCTACCAACATGAGAAACCAACAAAAGTTATATATAGTGCCATGAGGAAACATGGATTTCACAGATGGTTAAAAGTGAATTATGTGAAAAATAACCAGGTTTCACTGTAAGGGAAGATTGGGGACCTTCTGAGGGGTGGAATCTTGCAAGGCCTACAGTGCCAATGTAAGACAGTCAGCAATGTCATATAAGGTCAAGGTTATCTACATATCATTATCAGAAATACAGAATGGATGTAGCTAAGCCTGGATTAAGGGGGGAAACATAATTAGGGGTGGCTTGCTTATTTGGGAGGAGACTAGGGTGGAGAAAGGAGGATTGAAACATGGGAGAAGAGTTACATAATCACAGCTGTCCATGGGTACCTGCTTTTCATCACTACAGTGTGGAACAGCACAATTAGCCAAACCTGTTGTTCTGATCATACCACATATATCTAATTTGTTTCCAGAGTCAGGAGGTCCATGGTGCATTGACTTGCCAGCAAGAGAACACCCACGATGGACAAACTGAGCATCGCAACACCACCACGTTTGTATCTGTTCCAGGCCTGATGGTAGCTCCCTATCAGCCCAATGTCACTATTCACTATACAAATATTGATTATGTGTTTTGTAACAGGTTGATTGTCCTGCTTTAAAATGCTGTGTGTGTTTCAGTCACTTGTCTTGGAAAGTTTCTTGTTACTGAACAAAGTGATAATGGGAAAAGCAAAGCTACTTTCCAAACAGGGGCTGTGGGATGCAACCTGGAGTTGTCCTTTGAGAATTCTAGACATGAAAATGAATTGACAAACTCAGACAGTTCTTATATTACTTCCTTTAGACCTTCATTTGTGACTCCAGCTTATCTAAGTTGCAGTGAACCCTAGGGCAAGAAGTGTGCCCTAATCATACAAAATGATTAACAGCATTCAGAAATTACCTCTTCACATTCACCCTTCTGCTTCCTCTCAGCAACCTTTTGATTTCACAGGTTTTGCTAGTTTAAATAGAGGAGTTTTGCCTAAGCCTGTAGAAAATAAGTTCTAGGCATCTATAAAAAAATCAAAGTCCTACACCATAAAAGTTTTGAATGTCATCTGAACGCTTTGGTCATACAGTGTATCCTGTGCTTGGTATATGTTCAGTACTGTACCCTATATCATGCATTCTCCTTGCAGCATTCCAGAGACTTGATCTTGTTCATTGCCTCACTTGCCTGCTTGCCACAAAATAAGCATTGAAGGGATAGGGTAGGGCGGTCCTGTCTCAAATTCATTGATTGAGAATGGGAATCTAGGAGTGTAGTTCCATGAGAGATTCACTGAACAGAGGTTTCTTCATGGGCTTCTCATTCAACTCCTGGGCCACAACCAGCCCAAGTGAATTCTGCTCCCAGAGCTCCAGCTACTCTGCCTGCAGACTTTGAAGCATACAAAGAAGTGAAGTCTGCACTGCCTCTAACCTACTTGTCCCTGTTTTCCCTTCAAGTTCTGGCCTGGGTTATGCAGTGCACTATGGTTGTCATTTGGTGTAGACACTGTTCATTATTAATTGAGACCAACACAAGGAAAGAGTCAATGATGATGGGAACTGGAATTCAGGAGGTCCAAAGTACATTCCCATCCTAGCCAGGAATTCCTTATGTGATATTGGCCGTGGGTCTTAAGCTAAACTGTCTAATCAACATATACCTGCCTTCCTGGAGCACTGATAATATAGAAATAGCAGAGTAATGAGAGTCATATTTACACCTTTGAGACCATCACAGGACAGCCTGGTCTCTTCTATATGTTTCACATTGAATGTGAACATTGTCAACAAAACTCCTTGCAATCATCTGAGTCAGCTTTGCTTGTTTGAATGAGTTTCACCGGAAGGTGGATTAAATACAGCTCATTTTATTAGGCTTTCCAGGGCTTTCTGACAAGGTAATTAATAGCAGCACAAACAAAGCATTAGTAGGCTTTGCACGGCTCTTATTGTGAAACAATTGTAATGAAAAATCATTTTCATCTGAGGACTGAGACTATAGAGTGTTAATAAAATTAATTTAACAGAGTCAATAGAATCTCAGGGAGGGCAAGACCTTCCTTTCTGGCAAGTACAGGTATTCTGTAAGTGAGGAGTACTGTTCTGACAGGGGAATAGGAGCAATGAAGTGAAAAAGACTGTTGGTTTCCAGGCAGAGAATGGTCTCATCTCTGTTCTTCAGCCACTTTATCATGTCTGCAGCAAACAGAAGTGTCTTGAACCCATCCACTTCTCCCATCTCGGTGTGCTCCAGTCTTACTGTCATGTCTTACTGCCAGGAATGAGCCATGTGGAACAGAAAGTTTGCTCCTGCCTCTGCTACACTTGCTGTTTTTCCTTCACAGATCGTGTAACATAAATTCCATTGATATTTTCCAGTGTGATTTCTTTGGCTGTTTCGTTAATGAGAATGAATAAAAGCTGAGGAAGAAACACTTATAGTAGGAGATTTAGTTTCAGGATGTACTTCTCATTACAGGAATTGATGGTTTACAGTGCTGGCAGGATAAGGTCTACAGTTTAGTCTCAGAATGAGTTCATTATTCTGCCATTCAGGAGGTTGGATTAATTGTTGTCACTGGTTTTAACTCAGGGAAAGATTAGCCTTCTCAAGAGACTGGCGTGTTCATGCTTGGTGTGAGACATAATACATGGAGTTGGAGGGAGGCAAAAATACTACCAGTTGAGTGTTGATGGGAACTGAATGTGTGGAAGTAAAGAGCAGTTCTTCAATCTCTACTAGCGTCTTGCAAAGGACAAAAAAATTAATTCTACCCTGCAAGTACCAGAAAGATAGGGGAGGCAGAGGAATTATAAATACATGAAGAAGGGAAAAGAAATTCACAGGAACTAAAAGTTATTATATTTTTCTATCCCAGTTTCTTAGGAAGCCTGCAGTTATAGGCTTTTGCTTGCTCTCTCTGTCTCTTTTTTTTGTGTACTTCTGTTGATATTACACTTCCCCCCAGTCAATAACTTTTGACTACTGGTGTTTTCCAAAAGTATTAAAATCTCAAGAGTGCCTCTCAAGAGGCCTCAAGGTAAAAGGGAGTCCATGTTCCCCTTACTACAGTACAAGACAAGCTCAGTGCTTATTCAACAGAAAGGCTTCCCCGTGGGAGGGAAAGAAAATGGGAGAGAATGGACGAACACCCAGTTTTTAGAAATGCTTCAGTTAAAGATCACATGAAGTCACAGCTAATCTTTATCAACAGGCTCAACACTTCTTGCAGCCCATCATATATTCTTATTAGCAATCATGGAATATATGATTTAGCAGCAATTAATGAGGTCAGATAAAATGTACATAAACTGGTTCTAAGCCTGTTGGACTGATAAGATGAAGGTTTAAGCTTCTGGGGGGACAAGAGAATGAGAAGAGGAAAAGGAGGTAAACAAGTTATTTCAAGAGTTTAGGCCTCATATTAAATTTGTTATTTATCTTCTTTCTTGATAAGTAAGATGTGAGTAGTTTACATTACTTAGAGGTGTCACATCCCAGTGTTACAAGGGCTGCCAGGAAGGTACAGAAAAAGAAGGCTACATAGATGCACTGCACCTTCAAAAGTTCAAACTATTAGCTGTAGGGTATGCTAAGGGGCATGTGATCTATGAGTCTGTGAAGTTGTGCAGTAGTTTTGAAGGATGTGTGGCATCCAAGTGATAGTCCTTGCAGCTTTAAGAGGGATTTGGATGCTTTTGAACTGTATCTAAGCATTATTCCTGCAGAGTTTTGCAGTTTCAGACAGTTCAGAGAAATAGTTTACCTTTGAAGAGCTTTAAAACAGAACGGTCAGGTGTATTTTTTTCATATTTTATCCAAGCCCTCAAAATTTTCTAGATATTCTACAGATAGCTAAGAAGGCCAGGGGGATGATTAAGCAATCTTTATTCACATTAGCAGGCTCAACATTAAGGCTTATTCTTCCCTGAGGGATTTATGATCTCCTTAGAGGAAGGCCAGTTGAAGAAAAAAACACAATAAGATGATGGTATGGGAAAGCTCAGTTGTTTCTCCCTCAGCCAACATCTGGTTTGATCTCACTTTGCTGTTAATTTTTATATTTATATTTGGCATCTTCTGAAGTGCTTCTTATCACAATGGAGGCACAAATCATGTTAATTAACAAGAGTAGCAGCCAAAAAATAAAAAGGAGCTAGCACTTCTTTACTGTACTCGAGAACTCTTGAAAAACTTATCCTTGACACTGTTTTGGCTGAAAAAAAAAAAAATAGATGCATAATCACTACTAAACTTAATTGACTTGATCTTTCTTTCTGTTACAATGATGAAAGGTACATGGCAGAAATTCTTAGCCTTGTACTACTATATTGCCACATACACATATTGCTAAATAGCTGAGCATCATCTCCTTGACCTGCCCATCTGTCACTGAAGGCGCTGAAATGTCTGAGGTAGTTCAAAATTGTTACAGCATGAGGAGGAAAAAGCCTTTCCTGTTCATGTAAATCTCTGTCAGGCACAGAATTAGCGTATGATGCTGCGAATCAACACAGCACAGCTGGAGCCCATACGTGCAAAACCTTTCGTGACTTCTCACACTCACTGGCAGTCATCCAATGAGCATGAATTTAAATAACCCTCTTTCTAACCTCTCATAAAAACTAAAGCTGCTCAATAATACCCGATAGCTTTAATTTAGAGTATAGAGGCTGCCGTGACACCCATTCTGGAAGGGGCTGCTCGATCTTAAGGCTCATGCCCCCATTTTTCTATTGCTGGAGAAAACTATAGCCGTGAGGGGAGATGAGAGGCAGGACCAGTTGGCAAAGGCAGAGACCGTACAAAGGAATCTGATACACGGGCCCTAAAGCTGCAGCATGTGCACGTGCGCACACACACAGAAGTGCCCAGCACAAAGATGGGTTCAGTAGAGCGAGTTGTAGTCCTGATTATGCTCAGCAGTGATTTAGGGCTCTTTGCTGCTTAATTCCCTCCTGCTCCCTTGCTCTCCTTCCAGGGTCTGTGCTCTGTGTTGTGCCTGTTCGCGGGCTGATGCTCTCCCCAGTAGCGGCGGCTGCAGTGAGAAATGGTCGTGCATCACTGAGCAGCTGGAAGCAGCTATTAACCGAATCTGGCATCCAAGTTGAACTATGAATGCATCTGGGTGGCATGAATTGTTGTTAATTATAATTTTGTTTTATTGTTTTCATTTTGAGCTGTGCTCTACCACCACTGTCTGTATATCTCTGTGCTGTACATTTCCTTTGCTTCCAGCCTGGGGTAATTGCTCCTTGTCGTGCTGTGTTTGTCATTTTAATTTTTTATCATCTCGGTTACCTTCTTTTCTTTTCTTCTTTTGATTATTTGGTTATGTCATTCCCATTTGCCCTGACATTTCAATAAATTCACTGCTACATTATCATTGTCCCTAGAGCTGCAGTTTATCCTTCTCTTCTAATGCCTCCATCTCAATGCTGGATATAAACGGTTTATTTTTTCCTAACAGCTTCCCTTTTGGGCTGAGGAGCAAACAGGAGCAGAGAGCAGCCCTGCCGCAGAGCACATGCTGTGCTGCAATCCTGGTGCCAGAGTGCCCCCTTCCAGAAATCCTGCAGAATAACACTGCTCTTTTCCTTAGGGAAGGAATTAAAATCAGGCAGGACTTTGCAGCTCAGTGTATGGCCATAAATTAGCGTCCAGATAATAAGATGAGACTAGCTGTGAGGATGCTGGTGCAAATGAATCATAGAATTACAGAATCACCAGGTTGGAAAAGACCCACCAGATCATCAAGTTCAACCATTCCTATCAAACACTAAACCATGTCCCTGAGTGCCTCATCTACCTGTCCCTAAACATCTCCAGGGAAGCTGACTCAACCACCTCCCTGGGCAGCCTGTGCCAGTGCCCAATGACCCTTGCTGTGAAAAAGTTTTTCCTAATGTCCAGCCTAAACCTCCCCTGGTGGAGCTTGAGGCCATTCCCTCTTGTCCTGTCCCCTGTCACTAGGGAGAAGAGGCCAGC